>JAWPHD010001773.1:0-294955 GCA_037043455.1 Cyrtodaria siliqua | reverse complement strand
GACCACGGAATATATTACACAACCTATGCATATCTTTGAACATAAATTAAGAGACAACCCTCGTGTATACTTCGACCGCGAATTGTGTGAAATATAATGTATGCTCTTGTCTTGCAATATAATGAACACTGCTCGTAAGCATATATTCTTAATATTTAGGACATCCCTCGTAACGTGTATAAGCGTTGGAACTCCTGTATCTACGGTAATCAATTATTTACGAGTCCTGAAACATACGCGTTATAACCACGTGTGTTATGTCCGATAATATTGGAACATCCCTCGTATGTAATGGTTTATGTTCTTCAACTTGCTGCAGGCAAACACTGGACATGCAATTTGATGAACTGCATGCTGAGATCAGTTTCAGTGGAAAACATATCATCTGTCGCGCCTACGTTACTGGAGTTTTATCATCGCTACCTAGTCCCAGAATATTAGCTTCCCTTCTTAAACTTGATCGTCAGCCAAGAGAACACATACAGAAGAGAGACAATATTGTGTTGGTAGTGCGGAATCCGAAGTACACAGTGGTGTCCATGTATCACCACACGACGAAGGCCTCAGAATTAAACAATAAATTGTCGTGGAGTAGTTTTGTCACAACCTTTCTCAGTGGGCATTGTAAGAAACTAAATGGAATGCTGACTGTTTCTTACTAAAAAGTATATAATTTACGGTTATCTTTTTTTTCCTTAAATAAACTGTCAATAAAAGCCATTGAATATGGTTTCTATTACTAGGTTAATGAAATATGTTTCTTTATACAGTCGACTATGGCTATCTTTAGGCCTATTGTTGGATATTTTTTCCCTTAGGTTAATCGATATATGGTTTGTCTAATGCCATAACATATTGCTTCCATTAGGCTAATCACATATAGTGTCCATTATGATCATCGAATTCGGTTCAGTTTACTATCGAATATGTTTCGTTTAGAGCAATTGAATACGATTTTCTGGTCGTATCCTAGATTGGTTTTCTCTTTGGCTGTAACTGCTGTGGTTGTTCAGTACAAATCTGAATACATCCTGATGTGTTTCTAATTATGTTTTTATATATCTTTAAAATAACATATACGTGTATCATTTCCTAATTTCTCTGGATGTCGACTTTATTGTTACAGATTTCCGATTGATGGGATGTACTTTTTTTAACACTGTATTGTCAATTGGAGCGCTGAAGACGGGATAATAGCGAAATTGTGTACACTTAAAATCAGTTTAAGCTAACTAGTAGGCCATATTGCCTAATGACCGTTTCAAGAAATATAAAAAGATCGAACAGGGAAGTAGCATTCAAGGAGGACAGTCGACCACAAAACCACAGAAACAAACACGCAAACAGACAAACAAGTCGGCAACCCTGTCTTCGCCACTCTTTGTGTTGTGTGTTGTCCTTTTCATTGTATAGTTAATTTGCTCTTTGTTGTACAGTGCGGACCTACGGTGATATTGCGTTTGGGCGCTGTATAGGATCATTTTAGATAGGGCCATCGCATATTATTTCCCTTGGGAAATAAAGTATGATTTCATTATGGTCATTGAATATGATGCCATCGACTATGATTTCCCTTTAGATCATCGAATATAGTTTCCCTGGCATATTGGTTTATATAAACTCATTTGTGGTAAAACAGCTTGGATCTTTCCTTAATATGTGAGTCCAGTAGTTGGATATTGAATACTTTAAAATTAGTCACTGCACGATATTGTATTTTTTACTTTGTAGTACATACATGTAGTCATATTAGATTTAATATTAAAGTATTCGTACATGCTTTACTTCATATTAACTTGTTACTATTAAAATTGTGAGGAAGCTATCCATCTGACTTGCGGACGTCGGTGGTTCTACCCAGGTGCCCGCCCGTGCACGAAAATTTCCCGGAGGGGCTCCTAGGGTCTTCCTCCACCAATGGAAGCTGAAACAGTCGCCATATGACCTTAGCTGTTGGTGCGACTATAAAAAAAAATTAAATTAAAATAAAAACAATTTAAATTGTAATTAAAGGATATTTATAAGAGAATTGGTAGGCTGCTGTATATACATGCTTTATATGACGTATGAGGTATTGCTGGGACTTGCATGTGCCTTAAACAATTGTGTATGGATTGCCTATATATAACACTATATATATTTCAGTTGGGTTAGGGTCCTACTTTGACTATCTGAGGGCATGGCAGGCAGTTATAGAAGACTACAAAGACCTAAATATACTCGTTGTTTTCTATGAAGATCTAAAAAAGGTATTTCACGAACGAATTGCATTATAATATATAACGTACGTATACATCGCAAATAATCATTTCTTTATATTTTACTCCAGTTAATTATTCAAACGTCCAAAGAAATAGTTTCCAACTTCGTAGGCCTTACTTTAAAAGCCTAACCCTAAAACTGCATTACCTAAACATGGTAGTTGATATCGAAAACGCTAGTTTGTAACACAATAAACAATAGTATATACATCATTATTAAGGTCCAAATGCATACTCTACACCAAACAAAGGATCCCCCTTATCAGTAATTATTAATAAACATTCACACTAGCGTTCGTTTAGGGCAGTGCAGCGGCTGCAAAAAGTCTCCCCGTGCTACGAATCAGTAGTGTTATTTTACTGGTCCTTTGGGATCAACGAGCCCAATAAAGGTGGCTTTGAAATAGAATACCGCTTAAGCAGATGGGGTGTTGCTTCCTGCATTACCTCTCATGAACAGATTAAATAAAACTAAGTATGCTACTTTATTCTCTTGGCTGAGATTTTTCCTTCAAAAGAATCTCGCTTATCAGTATTTATTAATTTATATGTAAATAAATGTTTTGATGTAAACATAATCTCTACCCGGGTAGCCTGTAAATATACGAGTATAATGATCTATTAAACTATACGTAAGTGTCGTTAACACGCTAAAAGTATATATAACGCACTAACCGTTATGCGAATTATCTTCCCAATTGGAGTTACTGCAGATGACGCTTTCACAAAGCATCAGACAAGTAAACAAAGGTCATACATTTTTGCAAATTCTTGCAGTACTTATTTATTTTTCAAATCGGGAATCTTATTATAAGTTTCTAATCGATCGATAGCTTTCGTGGCCTTGTGAACAATACATGGACAAAGTGATAGCTGTTTTCAGTCCTATTATATATTATTATTACTTAAATTTCATAGACTAGCGTTCACCATGTCTAGACCTACGGACGACTATGTATATATATCTATAACTTTGAGAATCCGAACTCTACAGACAGACTCACAAAAACAAATATGATACTTTTTCTCTTGTTTGTTTGTGTTTCTTCCAAGGGATCCTTATTTCATTATTTATTAACCAGCCAGGCCAAACCTTAAAAATAACGTTGAATTAAGATTTACCAACATTATTAGTTATTGGGTTTGTTACTGACCCACTACAGAAATATGTGGGGTCAGTAACAGTTATAGGGGGCGAGGCAATAGCCGAGTCCCCCTATATATCTGACTGACCCCACATATTTCTGTAGGGGGTCAGTAACAAACTCAATAACTGATTTATTGCATCGAGCACCATTTTTAAGGCAAACAACGATATTTAACCCAATTCAATGGAACGTCAACGTCATTGAGACATTCGCGCAATTTGACGTCATGACGATGACGTCACGACCGGTACAGTTTAAAAACATTATTAATTTACTTATTATGTCTGTTACTAGCGCCTTCAAGAACTATTTGTAAATTATTTACAGTTTGAATCGGTAGTCCATATTGTTTTAGTGACCCTTTATGAAATCTACTGACCCACTATAGAATAATAGAGGGTCAACATGTGACCGCTCTAATCCAGTGAAATTCCTAGGATTTTGTGCGAGGTGCAACAAATACTTCATATTATTACTTTTGTTAAATAATGGATCATTTAATAACCCGTGAATAAACTTATACTTTTAATCAGCTCATATACATCGTTACATGACCTGAACACATGGATAGAGTTTTGATAAATAATTTCGTATTGTAATTTTGCCGTTATTTGGCGATTTTATTTCTTAAAGCAAGGCTATTTTACTTGTTTATTTCCGGAACAACTAAAATATGAGAAAACAAGTCCTATAGAAATTACAGGATACAAACGCAATGACACCATAGATCCACACTGTACCTGTACAGCAAACGCCTTTCGGGGTTCAAGGATGTTACCCAGAAGGAGGATCTCTGGGCTGCAGAGGCTGCCAAGATGAATAGTACTGTAGAGCAGCTAAAAATATGGTACGCAAGCAAGAGGACCATGATGGGCCGGCTGAAGAAACGTGCCAAGAAGAGTGGGTCAGGAGGAGATGCAATTACTGACATGAACAGCACAGAGAAGTGGGTATGGGATATGTTCTCTTTTTTGATCCCTCACATTGAGACGGTGGATGCCAGAAATGTGGCCTCCTTTGCAGCAGCAGCAGCAAGTGCCAGTGGCACTGAACTCACACCTTCCACCAACCTAAACTCAGTAGTCGCCTCTACCACAAGCAGGGTTCCAACACCAACACTCCCAGCAGCCTCACCACCAGCCTCCCAGACAGCCTCCCAGCCAGGGTCGGTCGGCTCCAGACGGGGCAGTGTTGATAGGATGACCTCTGGAGAACTGAGTAAGTATTATCTCCCCTAATAACAATTGCAGTTTCATTTAATTTCACATTAAGATATTCTTGGAGAAATAATTACTAGAAATAATAACATTTCTAAAAAAGAAAAGGCTCTCTCTTTGGTGTAGCGAGAGGGTCAAACAATTATATTTAGTGGGACTTAAAATATTTTTAGTCGGACTAAAATTTTTTAGTGGGACTAGAAATAATTTAAGTGGGACTAAAATAATTTTTAGTCCCAATAAATATAATTTTAATCCCACTAAAAATAATCTTTTTGGCCATCCCGGTAACCATATCCCTCGCTTTTTCTCTTTCAGAAGAACTGCTGGTTGAATTCATGTCCAGAAGTACTGCTGCGTGTGGCAGCTCCTACTTTGGAAAGTATGTGGAGGATATCCTGTCCAAGTTGCCTGGGGAGATCAGGAGGGATGCTGAGGCGAACATCATGCAGGAGCTACACAGGGCTCAACGGGCAGCTGAGCATAGCCAGACGCAGCCACCACCAAGCCAAGACCAGCAGGCCCCCATCCAGTTCCAGCAGGCCATGTGGCAGCCTCAAACCTCCCAGTGGCCACCTCGCCCTATGGGACCTCAACCCAGTATCTGGGGTAGTCAGGACCGCAGCTACGTCCAGCGACAGTTCCCCACGCTCCCGATGACCAGCCCACAAACCAATAAGCCTCAGCCAGGACCCTCCTTCGTCAGCCTGCTGGGACCCAGTACACCAGATGCCGGCAGTTTCAACCTCTCCTCGCAGCTCAACACCCCTGATCCACTTGCTAAGGATGATGACACAGACCTGTACCAGGCACAGGAAGACCCCCTGGACGACCAGTAGAGACTCCTTGTGGTAGAAACAGACACTCCTTAATGGCCATCTTTAAGGCCACTCATTTCCTCTCAATAGAACAATATGGTGATAATCAGGACTTAGTGAACCTTTCGGACAAAATGGACAAAATGGCGAATTGCAATCCGGAACCCTCTAACAAAGACATTATGAATGTATTGGATGTTATAAGTAAGCGGCTAGGATTAGTGGAGGAAAAATTAGGGGACATTAAACAGTTAGAACAGAAGGTGACTAGTTTTGAGAAAGAGTTAAAGTCCTTATGGCTAGCATTGGACAATCGCACCAAACGCGTCGAGGAGAGGGTCACAAAGGTCGAGGACATGGTCGAGGGCACATATATCGCGGTGGGCCTGCTATCGAGCAAGGTCACGGACCTCGAGAAGGAACGTGACGAAATCCGGGACGACGTGGTGTACCTCAAATCCCAGTCCATGCGGAACAACTTGGTGTTCACGAACGTCCCTGAAGACAACACCGGGGGCAACGAGGCCGCGGAGGTAAGTGATCGGAAGTTACGTGAGCACCTACAACAAGCACTCAAGATTGCCAAGGAGACCGTAGACAGCATACGCTTCGAGCGCGTACACAGGTCCCCTGGGCAACCAGTTACTTCTTATTTGATAACAAAAAATAAAAGAAATAGAAAATAAAATAAAACGAAAGTCGTTAACTTACTTGTATGCATGAATATTTATTTGATGTAACATTGAATGTTATATGTAATTTGAATGAAATGCAATTGACTATTTACCCATTTATGCCTGATAGAACCTTCTGTTTTAATAGGATTTATAATATTTGGATGGTTCATTACACATTATAAGGGGGTGAAGGTCAGAAAGATCAACTATTTTTTATTGCTAAAGGACAGACAGTGGAAATTCTGATGACATGCCACTTTCTGCAACATTCCATCTGGATCTGCGCTGACTGACTTAGTCCCTTTTTGAGGACGCTACCTAAGCATAAATGGGTTAAAGCTGGTTGATCGTCCGGATTTCTTGAAAATAATTGATTGAATGGAGTTTTCATTATTTCAGTTATATCGCGGCGAAGTTCACTTATTCATGCGCTTCATGGGATTCACCATTACTAGTTCTTGAAAATGAGGAGGAGGGGGATGGGGTACCAAATTATTTGATATTTGACATGTCACCTATATATAACCCTTTACTCCATAGATACTCATTTCAACACATCAATAAAAAAAGAAATTTGAAAACTTTGTGACAAAAGGAGAATTTGCTCATAACGAGCAAATTCTCCTTTTGTGACAAAGATTTCTACTCTGTCACACAATTTAACCACAATTTAGGCAAGTTTTGAATTGTCGTATGCATAGGTCTTCGATTTGAGAAAGTCCATTTCCTCCGGGTTTTTTTTTCAGAAACAAAATTCAAAATGTAAAATATTATCCTCTCCACCTTCCGCGACATGCAGCCCGGCCATCATGTTTTGCCATGCGACCGCACCTTGTGGTGAGTTGAAATAGGCCTGCAGGAGTTCCCTCTGATGCTTCGCCTCTGCTCTAGCTGAGTTGCTAGGTGCAGGAGGTTGATCCACATCTAGCCAGTCCACTTGGTCCCTCCATGTCCCTGGGATGACATTGTGGTTTTCATCCTCATGGTTCGCCTCTTGTGCTGCAATGCCTGGATGCCTCAGCCTCAGTAGGTTGTGCAGAACAACTGCCGCCTCCACTATATCCTTCACAGTATTTGGCTTCTGCTCTAGAGTCCTGGGAAGACACCTGAATCTATTGGCCAGGATCCCAAAGGCATTTTCCACCACTCTCCTCCCCATTGAGAGTCTGTAGTTGAAAATCCTCTCCTCCCTGGACATCCCTCTTCTGCCGTATGGCTTCATGAGGTAGTTCCTGAGTGCGAAGGCGTCATCCCCTAGGATGAAGAAGGGCATGTCTTGATGGTCATCAGGGCTTGCAGTCAGAGGGCAGGGTGGGGGGGGGGAGTCCTAGGGCCTCCTCTTCCAGGCCGCTGAACAGCTCCGAGTCGCCAAATATCTGAGCATCTGACATGTGTCCTTTTCCACCAAGCTTGATCCACACAAACTTGTAATCTACATCCACCAGGGCCAGGAGTGGTATCGAAAAGAAGCCCTTGTAATTGTAGTACAGGCTGCCAGTGTGTGGAGGCTTCTTGATAGCAATGTGTTTGCCATCCAGGGCCCCAATGGCGTGGGGGATGTTCCATCTTTACTCAAACTTGTTAGCTACGGCTCTCCAGGCTTCAGGGGTCTCAGGTAGGCTGAACACTTCATCCTTGTACTCTTGCACAATTGCCTGGCACACTTCTGGAACCATCTCTGAGATGCTGGACACTCCACACCTAAAGGCATACGCAAGTGACCGATAGTTGTCTCCAGTTGCGAGGTGCCTCAGTGTCGATGCCAGTTTCAGTCCAGGTGAGAGGGGTTGCCTGAAACTGGTGACTTCCCTCTCGATTGCTGGGGCCACCTGGAGAACTGACCAAGCTGTTGTCTCCTCTCCTCTCTGAGCCATGGTCGCACCCAGAACTGCCTGACTGCAGCTCTCCTGGCCCTTTGTGGTTGGGATCGTAGCTGGTCTGTCTGCTGCTCGTCTTCTTCCTCCCTGGCGATAATGTAAGTTTACAGTAATACTGCAATTGCCATGTTGTCATCATCCGCAACTCCTGCCATCATCAATGGTTGAGGGTTGTAGTGTTCACTCTGTAAAGAAGTTCAAGAAACAATGAAGTCCATGGTCAGTCGGGCTGTATATATACCCGTCGGGGTCCTGTCTAGCTCAAATCGTGATCACCCTCGATCATGATCGTGAAAGACATCGCGACCACAATCGTATCCTATCGTAACGGGGCGCATCGGTTCGTGATGAACGTATCGGAACGTATCTGCACGTACCAGATCGTCCCGATTCGGGGAACCCGATCGTGATGATCGTGTCAGATCGAGACCCAATCGTGGACTCGATCGAAACAATCCTATCGGAACGTATGTGATCGTATCTGAACGGGAGATCAGACCGTGACAGATCGTGACACCTGAAATTGACAAATCGTGACCAGATTGCATCCGAGCGCAACAAATCGTATCAGAACGTATCGACTCGCATCACCTCGTATCCAAACCTGAAATTTCAGAGAAGTTCCACGATCAGCTACGAATGGCCAATCGTGGCGTTCGTAACGGATCGCACGACAGTGGGAACCTTACATAGTAAACCAGTGTACATGTAGAACAGTATGTCAACTATGACCATTAGTAGGCAATAAAACAGTCCTACAGATTAGCTTAAACCCATTTTATGTGTACATAACCTCGCTATAATCGTGTCGTCAACACCCAAATTGGAAATACAGTGTAAATAAAAGTAAAGGAAATCTCTAACAGTAAGGTTCACAACTAGAGAAATTAGCAAATGATACACTTAACCCATCGCGTTGTGCTTATAGTACTCCTCTACTCTTTACGTATATGTAGTTCGTCTCTTATGTTTCAGTAAAGCAACTGACTATTTTGTGCATACATTGTATCTTTGTAAATAGTCAACGGTTCAATACAAACGTTAAGTCAATTGCTTTGAATATAGGCAGTATTATTGTGGAGAGGCCATGTTTTAGTTAAACGTACTTGGTTAGCAGGTAATATACAGGTAATCTGTATCTGTGTGGTTAACTAAATAGAATATATTTTTTGGAAAATAAATATTTTCTTTAGAATATCAAGTTTATTCAACAAGTCCCCGGTCTGCATATTTGACCTTGCCAAGAAGGTCTGATGACTACATATAGAAAACAAAAGGGAACAATATAATATTCTTTTTAAGATCTCTGGTACATATTTTGACATTGTTAATCCTTATATACTAGACTATCAAGTTATCCAAAGTTAATATAGTCTTCGGAGTGAACGATGACCCGCCAAGAGTGTTCCATGTTTGTGTATTGAGAAAGAAAAGAAAATCTCCTGAGAACCATAGGACATTTATTATTGATTCTTCAAAATACATATATAAATTTAATTAAATAGTAATGGTCACTTAACATACAAATAGTATTAATTTAATTACATAGTAATGGTAACGTAACATACAAATAGAAAAACGAATTATGTTTCAAATTAATTGTTGTAACAATTATAACATTTAATAACAGAGAACTGGGAGTTGTATTCACTAATGAAAAGAAAACTAATCAATCACGAACAAACACTAACACATGGTCCTATACCCTCTATAGTCTATAACGTTACATTGTATTACCGACTATTTACCGACTATCGTTTGAAAATGTAAGACTATTCAATTCGTAACCAGACATTTAATTTGATATGTCTCGCTTTAAATTAGCAGAGCGACGTTAATAATGCATATATGTTAGTGCATTTTGAAAGCCCCATTGTGAAAAGATCTGGGTGCAAAAGATTATATTACCATCAAAATAATGACACAGGTTAAATATCCACAAACACTTAAAAACCTGCATATTGTAAAATTAAAACATTTAACTTATAATTTTAAACAGGTAATCGATTTTTGTTTCAGTAAAACATGTTTTATGTATGTTTATATTGTTGAAAATATACATTGTAAAACTGACTAATATAAGCTTCCCCATCGCTTAAAGGAACTAATACATGACCATGTAATGTAATAATAGTTAAATACAACGTTCAATTAACAGTCCTTTTGTCAATTTATATATGATTGGTATATAATGGACCAAATTAAACAAACTTCACACTGTTAAGAGAGTGTGTGTGTAATGTTGTTTAAAGGTGTGATGGAGTCCACGCGCCGTTCCGTCACGCTTCCTTTTACTTGTGGCCCTGAGACTCATTGGTCAATCATATTGTTTAAATGCAATGAGATACGCCCTTTTATTTAATTAGCCAATCACAATAAAGGAAATAAAAAATGAAATGAAATAAGTTTAAATCAAATATAATCATTTCGCCATAATTTATTGACGTATACTAACATATTGGAATCGGTGAAAGTTAAATAATTTAACTAGCTAGAAGAAATGTTAAATAAATTTTATCATATTAGAAGTTGTGTGCTTTTTTCATACTTAATGACGACAATATATGCGTATTTCGAAATATTAAATTTATAGTTGGAAATGCTAATTTTTTTTAGTTTGCGGTGTATTCGGCTTTTTTTTTGTTGTGTTTTTTTTTTACATATTTGCAAATAGTATTAATTTAATTACATAGTAATGGTAACGTAACATACAAATAGAAAAACGAATTATGTTTCAAATTAATTGTTGTAACAATTATAACATTTAATAACAGAGAATTATTATTAGTTTAAGAAAATCCGGTGGTATCGGGATATTTATTAAAAATGATCTAAACGATCAGAAAGGACTACTCCATTCTGAATCTGAATATATACTTTGGGTAAAATTAGACAAGCACCTTTTTAACCAGGATGAAGACATTGTTATAGGCGTTATATTTATTCCCCCTGTGAGCTCTAGATTTATGAATGACCAAGATTTCTCTGACCTAGAAAGCGAAATTACAAATATGTGTATACAATACAAAAACATCATATTAACAGGAGACACAAACGGCCACACTGGCCAGTCACCCGATTTCATAAATGTTGACGATTTCTTGGCAGAGTACTTTGATTTTGACCAAGACACCATGGACTATTTCAATAAAACATACATACTTGAAAATAATAACATCCCGCTTACGCGTATTTCTATGGACAACAAAACGAACTCGACTGGCAATTTTATTATTGATATTTGCAAAAATAATAATTTATTTATTCTAAATGGTAGAATCGGTAAGGAGAGGGGACTAGGAAACTGTACATTCCGAAATAAATCAGTCATAGATTATACGATTGCCTCATCGAACTGTATACATCTATTCTCCGAATTTGAAATATGCTATCTTGACCCGTTATTCTCAGACGGGCATGCTTTGTTAAATATGAATCTTGATTTGAATTACCAAGTACCACTGTCTAAAGCCCAAACCCATGAAAATGACCCCTTAAAACCCCCAAAATGGGACGCCAATAGGGAAAACGAATTTGTAACAAATTTAAACCCCAGCCTTTTAACCGAAATTCGTAATTTGCTTGAAAATCGTAATCTGCTGAGCCCAAAAATACCATTAATGAAATTACTTCTACAATTGGGAACTTATTCACCGATTCGGCAAAATATACATTTCGTGCTAAACGCAGTTAACAACATAAAAACGGCAATAAACCCTGGTACGGGCCTATGTGCCGGAATGCGAGAGTAAAATATAATACCGCACGTAAACAATACCAGTTAAACAAATCGGACGTAAATAGGTCATCATTAAACCGAACAGGAAAACATTACAAAGCCACTATGAACCGTTATATATCGCAACACAAATACCAAAATTAAAAGAAACTACGCGAAATGAGCAAAAAAAGACCGAAAGATTACTGGAAATTTCTTAACAGCATTAATCCCAAATCAAGTACGAAAACTCCGAATATCAATGAATTCTATACGTTCTTAAAAAACATAAACTCTTCGACTAATAATGGCACAGATAATGAACCCCTTATAGACAATAATGCGCATAGCGAGACCCTCAATGGCCCAATAACTGTATCAGAAATAGAGAAAATGATACGAAAAGCTAATAATTCGAAGACCCCGGCCAACGACTACATAATAAACGAATATATTAAAGCTACCAAAACAATTATGCTTCCGATATACTGCTCTCTTTTTAATAAAATACTTGACACCGGTATTTTACCAGATCCATGGCTTGAGGGTATAGTTTTCCCAATATTCAAGAATAAAGGCTCCCGCTTAAGCCCTGAAAACTACCGCCCAATAACAATCCTTAGCTGCCTTGGAAAACTATTTACAGCAGTGTTGAATGATAGACTTAACCGATACCTTGACGAGCACAATATTCTCTCAGAAAACCAAGCCGGATTTAGGCAAACATATTCAACACTAGACCATATTTACGTATTGCAGTTTCTCACTGAAATGTTTAAGTCGAAAAAAATAAAACTGTTCTGTTCCTTTGTTGATTTTTCCCAAGCATTTGATTCAGTTTGGCGAATAGGTCTCTGGAGAAAATTGCTCCAATCTGGCATCGGTGGTAAATTCTTTAACGTTCTTCAAAGTATGTATCACAATATTAAAACCTGCGTGTCCGTAAATGGACAACAGTCCGCGTTTTTTGTCAGCCAAGTCGGAGTACGGCAAGGTGAAAATCTATCTCCTATTTTGTTCTCCCTATTCTTGAACGACCTTGAGGAACATCTTACATCCAACGGTAATGACGGCATTAAACTTAACTTTAGATACATGAATGAAAATAAAGTCAACCTAATAAAAATTGTAATACTGCTTTACGCAGATGATACTGTGATATTAAGCGAGAATGAAGAATCATTTCAGTCGTGTCTTGATGATTTTAATAACTACTGCCAAGAATGGAAACTAAAGGTTAATTATGGTAAAAATAAAGTTATGGTATTCGGTGCGAACAAAACTTCACACTACAACTTCAATCTAGGTGGAGTCAAACTCGAAATAGTCGACAAATACAAATATTTGGGAGTTTTCTTCTCAGCCTCAGGTAGCTTTCTCAATGCGAGAAGACACATTGTTAGTCAAGCCAATAAAGCAATGCATTTGCTTTATACGCGAATATATAATCTAAACCTACCACTTGACCTCCAACTGAAGTTATTTGACCACACAGTCCTCCCAATATTAACATATGCTTGCGAAATTTGGGGATTCGAAAATACCGACTCATTGGAACGAATTCATACAAGTTTTCTATGAAAAATAACGTATAGCAAGAAAAGTACACCACTGTATATTTTATGTGCCGAACTAGGAAGATACCCAATCGAAATAATCATGAAATCACGCGTGATTAATTTTTGGAATAATATCATTTTAAGCAAGGAAGCTAAATTGTCTCATGTATTGCTACGAATTTATGTATACCTCGAACCACGAATATAAATGGATTGAAAACGTCAAACACATTCTAGATTCAACTGGAAACACTGAAATCTGGCTGAACCAGGAGAACATAGTAAACACAAATATATGTCTCCCGATAAAACAAACTTTAATAGATCAATTTAAACAAAGGTGGAACTCCCAACTCCAGGATTCATCTAAGGGTAAAAATTACAGTCTGTTTAAGGATACCATTTCATCTGAGCCGTATCTAACCACTCTCCCAAAACATCAATACATACCATTGCTTAAATTCCGCACGGCAAACCATAAATTCTTAATAGAAACTGGACGCTGGACTAACAGACGTATTCCTTACCACCAAAGAAAGTGCCCACATTAATTAAATGATTTAGCTGACGAGTTTCATTACCTGCTAGTTTGCCCTTTGTTTAAAACAAAACGAACACAGTTGATTCCGCGATATTATTTAACCAACCCAAATGTCCTCAAATTCAAGGAACTACTCAACACTAAGACAGTTGCAACCCTAGAAAAATTAAGCTCTTTCGTTAATATACTTTTAAACTATTTTCGATAGTATTCATGTTTTATTTTACTTCTCAGTGATGTTACGCATTTTATGTCTCCACAGTTGATTATTTATGTTCATTATTTGCTACATAACTGAGTGTATATTATTGTGTCGTCTACCCGGCTAATTGTGTTTTTTTTTTGTGTTTTTTTATTTGTTTGTTTTTAATTATGTTTACCACAATATCTTTATTCCAGAAAATTAGATGTATTCATTTCCGCCATTCTAACCCAAAATTTTGAATGGCCCGGTAGAAATGTTTCCGTGCAGACGAACCATAAGCTACACTATTATGTTTTCCTTACGTATAGAATGTGTCATGTTTATACTGTCATAATTAACAACTTACCTACCATGATTAATCCATCAATATAACGTACTATGTATATATACTTTAGCACTGAATAACTTGTATATGAAAGCATGGTCCATTCTTAAACATTGTATACACTGCCGTGATTGGATATAATAATAATAGCCACAGACTCGCGATACCTGAACAACTCAAAACAGACTACCGATTGGTTGTTCTGTCCTCATTCATGATTCCACGTGTATTTCACACACAGTGTCTGACCCACTTAACACCCAACGTACAAATGTACTTTGTCTTTTGTTGTTGTTGTTTTATTATCGATGTCGTATGTACACTGCTATTCTCAATTACTATAACATGAATTAAACCAGATATAAATCTTACCAACGCACTATATATATATATATATACATGTACTCAGTATAGATTGTTCGTAAATTGATCCCATTCTCAGTAATGCCTATTTTCTGTCGTATCCTATCCTCTCCACGTGAAATTTATATGACTTATTTGGATATGATAGGAAAAAGACACAGAGAACACATTACCAAATCGAACCCTACTGACCTCTAGAACCTATCTCTCTCACTTTCGCTTTCAGAAAGAGATAGCGGATGGACTAAGTCGGTAACCTTATCTATACTGTGCATGCGTTATTATTATTATTTTATTATTATTATTATTATCATTATTATTAGTATTATTCAATAGTATATCATTACTTATAGCACGTAGATTTACCTCCAACACCCCCCCCCCCTCCCCCACCCCAAGTTGTCTCCCCTCTCCTCCCTCCACCCACTGCTGTACCGTTTTACTCTTACCTCATTACCCATGATTATGCTAAACCTTGATTGTACCATTGTACCCTTGTAGCGTTCAATGGAAAAAAATGTAACAGCTATTTTTCCTCATGTTGTTACCATGCAAAATGTAACCTGAGTGAAATAAAGTATATGTTGTTGTTGTTGCTGTAGTAACTATTATAATGTTAACCTATAACTACGCTAAAGAATAAAACACATCTATAATAAAGCGAAAAGAAGTTCAATTAATTGTTCAATATACAGACCTTTTAAACCGAAGTTACGGTTTATTTCATACCCCAGTCAACCCCGTTTTCGTTTCTTGGAGAACATTTGGGAAACGAAGGCCTGGCCTGAATTATAACAGATATTTTCACAATAAAAACATATTTCAAAACATGATTTAGTAAACGCTAATTAATATAATTAACGTACGCACGGTACCACGTCATGTGCTGACGTCGACGTCAAATATGACGTAAAACGATGACGTCAAAACTGCGACGTGACGTGCAGCGTTAATTCTCTGCGTGCGGCCTTCTGGGGTAAGCGGCGTTTTTTTATTTCTCTGATATTTTCTTTATTTATTACCTTATTTCACCTCCCTTCTTTATTCTTTACATAGAAATATATCACTGATATTACTACTATTGAGATACCAATTATTTTGGTCAAAATATAACGAATCAAACAAACTAGACCTTTCTTACTTCTTTTCCTTCCGCTTGATCCTTAAAAGAACCTGGTTCGGTAAAATGTCAAACTTTTACAGTACATACCATCTCTAATTCTGAAACCTAAGACATTCTTAAATTATTTTAATACTATACATGGATTGAACTTCAAAATAAAGTGGTTTATAATGACTCTGTGTCAAGTTTATTTTTTTACATATCCAACTTTCTGATCTGCGTGTTTAGTGTAGAATTAATGTTTAGGCACTGCAGACCCCGACGGAAAACCTTTTTTCCATTCCTGCTCATGTGAGATAGGCATTTTCCTCATGTGAGATGACTCTTTCTTGCATACCGGACAAGGATATCCGTCATTTTACCGGGGCTAGATATTTCCATCTCACCCTAGGGTCGAGATAAAATTCACGCGCAACAATAATGACGTCAATAACGTGAACAGATGCGTGACGTCATTGTGTTAAAACACATTAAAATGTTAGTTATTGGTGACGTCGATGCACAAAATGTCATTGATATGCAAGAAAAAGTATCCACCATGAGTTTATCCATGTGAGATAGGTAAATCTCACCCGAGGGTCATAATTGTAACCAGGGACGATACTTATAATCTTACACGACATGTGACGTATGACGTCATGACGTTACGTCGACGTCGCCTTATTCTGGCGTTAATCAGCAGTCATTGATTTTATGCCGGTAATAAACACATAATGGGAGAAAAATAATCCATCATGAGTGATCCATGTGAGATAGGGAAATCTCACCCGAGGGTCAGAATTGTAACCAGGGACGAGGCTCTGCCGAGTGCCTGGTTGCAATTCTGATCCCGAGGGTGAGATTTCCCATTCTCAGTAATGCCTATTTTCTGTCGTATCCTATTCTCTCCACGTGAAATTTATATGACTTATTTGGATATGATAGGTAAAAGACACAGAGAACACATTACCAAATCGAACCCTACTGACCTCTAGAACCTATCTCTCTCACTTTCGCTTTCAGAAAGAGATAGCGGATGGACTAAGTCGGTAACCTTATCTATACTGTGCATGCGTTATTATTATTATTTTATTATTATTATCATTATCATTATCATTAGTATTATTCAATAGTATATATCATTACTTATAGCACGTAGATTTACCTCCAACACCCCCCCCCCCCCTCCCCCACCCCAAGTTGTCTCCCCTCTCCTCCCTCCACCCACTGCTGTACCGTTTTACTCTTACCTCATTACCCATGATTATGCTAAACCTTGATTGTACCATTGTACCCTTGTACCGTTCAATGGAACAAAATGTAACTGCTATTTTTCCTCATGTTGTTACCATGCAAAATGTAACCTGAGTGAAATAAAGTATATGTTGTTGTTGTTGCTGTAGTAACTATTATAATGTTAACCTATAACAACGCTAAAGAATAAAACACATCTATAATAAAGCGAAAAGAAGTTTAATTAATTGTTCAATATACAGACCTTTTAAACCGAAGTTACGGTTTATTTCATACCCCAGTCAACCCCGTTTTCGTTTCTTTGAGAAAATTTGGGAAACGAAGGCCTGGCCTAAATTATAACAGATATTTTTACAATAAAAACATATATCTCAAAACATGATTTAGTAAACGCTAATCAATATAATTAACGTACGCACGGTACCACGTCATGTGCTGACGTCGACGTCAAATATGACGTTAAACGCTGACGTCAAAACTGCGACTTGACGTGCAGCGATAATTCTCTGCGTGCGGCCTTCTGGGGTAAGCGGCGTTTTTTATTTCTCTGATATCTTCTTTATTTATTACCTTATTTCACCTCCCTTCTTTATTCTTTACATAGAAATATATCACTGATATTACTACTATTGAGATACCAATTATTTTGGTCAAAATATAACGAATCAAACAAACTAGACCTTTCTTACTTCTTTTCCTTCCGCTTGATCCTTAAAAGAACCTGGTTCGGTAAAATGTCAAACTTTTACAGTACATACCATCTCTAATTCTGAAACCTAAGACATTCTTAAATTATTTTAATACTATACATGGATTGAACTTCAAAATAAAGTGGTTTATAATGACTCTGTGTCAAGTTTATTTTTTTACATATCCAACTTTCTGATCTGCGTGTTTAGTGTAGAATTAATGTTTAGGCACTGCAGACCCCGACGGAAAACCTTTTCTCCCATTCCTGCTCATGTGAGATAGGCATTTTCCTCATGTGAGATGACTCTTTCTTGCATACCGGACAAGGATATCCGTCATTTTACCGGGGCTAGATATTTCCATCTCATCCTAGGGTCGAGATAAAATTCACGCGCAACAATAATGACGCCAATAACGTGAACAGATGCGTGACGTCATTGTGTTAAAACACATTAAAATGTTAGTTATTGGTGACGTCGATGCACAAAATGTCATTGATATGCAAGAAAAAGTATCCACCATGAGTTTATCCATGTGAGATAGGTAAATCTCACCCGAGGGTCATAATTGTAACCAGGGACGATACTTATAATCTTACACGACATGTGACGTATGACGTCATGACGTTACGTCGACGTCGCCTTATTCTGGCGTTAATCAGCAGTCATTGATTTTATGCCGGTAATAAACACATAATGGGAGAAAAATAATCCATCATGAGTGATCCATATGAGATAGGGAAATCTCACCCTCGGGATCAGAATTGCAACCAGGCACTCGGCAGAGCCTCGTCCCTGGTTACAATTCTGACCCTCGGGTGAGATTTCCCTATCTCAAATGGATACTCATGATGGATTCTTATATTCCCTGATAGGCTATGCTCTCTTTATCCCCAAAAGTGTCTCCCAAAACTCGCAAGAGTGCACCATTTTAACAGCGGAAAAGGTTTAAAATATCGGTTGTTCTTATTGATTCAGTTTTTTAAACTAACATGACATACTTTAAACATAATCATAAACAGCGTTACGATTGTAATATTAAGCTAAAGTGTTTACCTTTACTGAGTATCTGCTTAAATCCACTCTTTTGATTTACATTCGTTGTGACGTTTTGGTTTAAAAAAAGTGATCTTACACCTCTTTCGTTTTTATGTCAGTTGATGTTTTAACCTTACATTAAATAATATGGAGCAACGAAGTCATTGGTGTTGTGCCTTATACGTTTCCGTAGGACCAGTATCAATTAACAGTACCTCACAATGAACTCACAAACAATAGATAAAACATGTATATCGGTAGCAACTAAATATTTTGTTGTAAACTTGTATTCCTAATATCGAAAGCGAAAGTGAACAAAACAGGAATACTGTTACGCCATTGTTGTATGATTTATATAGTTAAACCAACTAAAACTGATGATCTATCACCGCATATATCTTGGAATAACACTTCCTTAATAAGAAAACATTTGCACAAAGACAAGTCGTAACTCGGCTTTCGTGACAATCTTGAATAAAAGTAGATATCAAACAGCGAACCACAAACGTTAGAACAGTTTAATTATCTCGTCTGTAGGGTAGTGTTTTGGATTTCGATATGGGTGCTTAAAACAAGTCTAACCGCTTTAAACAGACGGATACGCCATATGTAATATATAGGATTAATTAAATGGATGATTGTAAACTTTTGGGACGATGTCACCCAGTACAAAGGATTTTATATGCGTGTGTTTGGGTTTATTTCTGCTTAGTTGTGGAGTAACATGTTGTGGGTAAGTGAACTTATAGATCAATGATATTTAGTTGTACACTTTTCTATCCTTTGTTGCTAAAATCCATAGCAAAATTAACATTTTGAAAAAGCAAAATTAAAATTAAAATGCAAAATTTTGATCAGCCATTTAATACCTACATCTAAACTAAGCGCACATAAAGCTCGTCATGACGACAGCATATGTATATAAATGTATATCCTGTCGACGTGGCGCGCTTGATGTGCGGGTAGTATACGTGATTATTGCTAACAAAGTGAAAATTAAAGTTACAGTTTACTACAAATAAAACACCATTATTAGAGAATATGTACACTTGAGCAAACAGATAAATCTCAAACGTAATGAGGCATATTTGTCGCTGTATATGATCTGTTTCAGTAAATATCTACTGTGCATGTGAGGGTACCTAGACGTTGAATATGAATCGAGAATTTTTTATTACTTTCTATATGTTTTCATACGTGATATGATTGCATAGAATAAAAACAGACGCTCCTGAATCTGTTTGCAATCTTGAGGTAGCCATCCGCTAAGCTTCGCAAAACCCAAAGTTGATTTTGTTTATTTGTAATTTTTATTGATTGCCGAAAACAATGGCGACTGCGGAACAGTTCATTTATCTAGAGTAGGGTGACAAACAAATCAGTTGACCAATAGTGGTGTTAATAACAAAATATAATCGTAGTATACTATTTACCTACCTTTTCTTTGCTAGATATAATGGTTTTCATTCCAAAATAAAAGTAAAGTATGATCGATTGCTGGAGGTGCTGAACATTGAACAACAACACCACCCTGCATAGTCTACGTTTTACCTGGTACAACCGAACCCTAGAAACAGACATTCGCAGACGACAATTTCTAAAAACAACACCGCCATGTTGTTTTATTTTTATAAGATAAACAGGGGGAAGGGGTGGGGAGGAGGGTGGGGGAGGGGGTGGGGGGGGGGGGGGTAGGTGCGGTGGCTGGCAGGGGGTGTTGGGTCAATATGAATTTTAGGCGTTATGAAGCATAATGGAGGGAAAAGTTACAATTCTTTTTTAAAAAAAATAAAAAAATGAACAAAATTTAAAACAAGAAAAATATAATAAAAGAAAAAAAGAAAAAAAAAATCTGGTAAAGTTTGGTAAAGATCAGATGAAAAATGAAGGCCCTATCGCCTTAACGAGGCAAAATGTAGCATTTTAAACTAATCAAGGGTAATTACTCCGCTGTTACTAGTCCGATCTGGCTGGTTTTCGATTTTTTCCGAGCTTTCAATGACACTAACAATCTGGTAAAGTTTGGAAAAGATCGGATGAACAATGAAGGCCCTATCGTCTTAACGAGGCAAATTATAGCATTTTTTAACAAAATCAAGGACCATAACTCCACTGTTACTGGTCCGATCTGGCTGGTTTACGAACTTGACCGAACTTTTATTGACATAACCAATCTGATAAAGTTTGGTAAAGATCGGATAAAAAATGAAGGCCCTATCGTCTTAACGAGGCAAAATATAGCATTTTGAACTAAATCAAGGGCCATACATTCGCTGTTACTGGTCCGATATAAATGGTTTTCGAACTTTTCCGAGTTTTCATTGATATTAACAATCTGGTAAAGTTTGGTAAAGATGGCATAAACAATGAAGCCCCTATTGTCTTATCGAGGCAAAATATAGCATTTTTAACTAAATCAATGGCCATAACATAATGTGGTAAAGTTTGGTAAAGATAGGATGAAAAATGAAGGCCCTATCGTCTTAACGAGTCAAAATATAGCAATATAGCATTTTTAACTAATCAAGGACCATAACTCCGCCGTTACTGGTCCGATCTGGCAGGTTTTCAAACTTGTCTGAGCTTTTATTGATATTAACAATGTGGTAAAGTTTGGTAAAGATAGGATGAAAAATGAAGGCCCTATTGTCTTAACGAGGCAAAATGTAGCATTTTTAACTAAATCAATGGCCGTAACATAATGTGGTAAAGTTTGGTAAAGATAGGATAAAAAATGAAGGCCTTATCGTCTTAACGAGGCAAAATATAGCAATATAGCATTTTTAACTAAATCAAGGACTCATCATAATTCCGCTGTTACTGTTCCGATCTGTCTGGTTTCGAACTTGTCCGAGCTGTCATTGATATCAACAATGTGGTAATGTTTGGTAAAATAGGATGAAAAATGAAGGCCCTATCGTCTTAACGACTCAAAATATAGCAATGTAGCATTTTAAACTAAATCAAGGGCCATAACTCCGCTGTTACTGGTTTGATCTAGCTGATTTTCGAACTTGTCCGAGCTTTCATTCATATTAACAATCTGTTAAAGTTTGGTAAATATCGGATGAAAAATGAAGGCCCTATCGTCTTAACGAGACAAAAGTTAACGACGGACGACGGACGAACGACGGACAACACGGCATCCCATAAGCTCTACTGGCCTTCCAGTATAGCTAAAAACAATCTTGATTATTATTCGACGTCTAGGCACCCTGAAATGCACAGTATATTGTGCTAGAAGGATGTATAATATTAAGCTATGTAACGAACGAACAGAACTATTTATAGTTAGAAAAATGTTGGCGAATATGACGTTTATAATATAAAAATAAAAGTGAAGCGCTACCCATACTATAGGATCTTGAAATAAGTGCAGTTTCTTGATAGAAACACACTACTATAATCTGGAGGATGTGATCATTATTTGTTTTATGAATCTAATAATTTCTGTTAGTACATAATGTGAACACGAATACGAATATGTAAACGCTATATCATATTGTAAAATAATGTGTCAATACAAGCTTTACGTCTTGCTATTAACAATACGAATATGTGTGTTTGCTCGTGTGTTTGAGTGTGTGTGTGTGTGTGTGAATGTGTTAAAACACATGTTTGCCTATTTGTTCATGATATGCATTCACGTTGTCTTCAGTTATAAATTGATGCATTCAACGACATTCATAGAAACATGTCTATGCTCATGTTTTTTATATTATTTTTGTTAATTTTCATTAAAATTATATATATTTGTTATTTATCTTAGTCATTGTATTTGTTGTATGCTTTAACTGTTTTCAAAGATGTACATGTGGCTATATAAATTCAATATTTGATGACATTTCCTGAAACGTTTATATTTTCCTGGCATAGTCGCAATATTTCAGTTTAACCCAGTATAATGTATATATGACTGACAAGGGCGTATTCAATACAAAAGGAATATGTGATTTGCCCATTTATTCATTCCACTTGCAAATCGCTGCGAATCTTTCAGTTGGTTTGACAAGTTTATTAGTTTTTATTATTATATAAACATAAATACTCTAGGCTAATTTGTTTTAACTCCGCCAAGCTTTCGGACTTACGTCCTTCGTCAGGGCTAACTTACTACTCAATGTATACAAGTATAACGGACGTGACGTCGTTTTGGGCGCGTCATAACGTCGAGTGCAACTGTACTACACTACATTAAGATATATGTTCCCTGACATATATGGGAGTGTTACTGTACTACACTACATTAAGATATATGTTCCCTGACATATATAGGAATGTTACTGTACTACACTACATTAAGATATATATTCCCTGACATACATGGGAATGTTACTGTACTACACTACATTAAGATATATATTCCCTGTCATACATGGGAATGTTACTGTACTACACTACATTATTAGTTATTAGGATTTTTGACAGGGGACATGGGCTCACATTCCCTGCCTGTAAATTATATTCACCCGAGCCGTTAGGCGAGGGGGAATATATATTTCCAGGCAGGGAATGTGAGCCCATGTTCCCTGTCAAGAATCCTAATAACGAATTTGTCATACTTCAAAGTTGTAACCATTTATTTATGAACTAAACAGGGAAAAACACGATTTCATTTTTATTGCGCCAATTACCCCATGGCGTGCCTCTAACTAGACGTTGTTTACTTTCGTGACGTCATCGCCCTAACGTCGTTAAATTTTGCGGATTTTTTAATAAAATAAACTTATTTTGTCACTATGTTAACGTTTTATTATCTGTAAAATTGCCAAAAAAATACACTTACGATTATTTCAGACCTTTACACACAGTGGAAAGCGCAGAAAAGCGATAGGTAGGAAACAATCGGCAGTTTCCAAAACGAATCGGCAACATTTTCGTCGCCATTTTGTTTTTGTGAATTTGAGTAATGGGGTACCTTCGGGGATTCGTCCTATGTTCACGTCTCGAGACGTAGACATGGGATAATGTCTACGGCGCATTGACCAATGAAATCCAGAGAATTTTCTTTGCAGTATGACAATAAGATATATATCCCCTGACATATATGGGAATGTAACTGTACTACACTACATTAAGATATATAGTCCCTGACATATATGGGAATGTTACTGTACTACACTACATTAAGATATATATTCCCTGTAACACTACATTAAGATATATATTCCCTGTACTACACTATATAAAGATATATATTTAGGATATATATTCCCTGTAACACTACATTAATATATATATTCCCTGCAAGATTGCAGAGACACTATAATAAACACACTATGAAATCATCTGAGCGGAAAAGAAATTGTGAAACAGCATATTCTTGAAGAAGATGTTTTACATTTACAAGTCTATTTAACATCTCCAAAACTAAATGTGTCTTAATATTTACGCTATCAGACATTATCATAGAAATCAATTTTGAAAATGACAAATTAATACATTTGGCTTCCTGCAAGCACATTGGTCAATTTTAGCTCAACTTTTTCGAAGAAAAGTCAAGCTATTATATTGGCTCTGTAGTCGGGGTCGGTTAACTGTTTATGCTAAAGGAATTGAATGAAACTTTCATAAGGGGAACTACTACAGACAAGTGCCATAACTCTGTTATGAATTTTAACAGAATACCCCTTTTTCAACCTAGTTTTCCAATGAATAGACAAGGCCTCGAAAGTCTAATGCACTGTCATCTGAGAGCTTTTGTTCAGCGAAAATAAATATAACATGACTGTAGTCACATTGTGGACACAATGCTGTACTAATGTGACTTGTGTAAAGGCAGAAGGTAACTTTTGAACTTTCTTCTTCTGTTCAAACTTTTTTCCACAGTATACATTACATATAGGTTTGCTGAAAATACAGAATACATGCAAAACAGTGCAATATATTTGGTCGAAAACTCCCTGATTTAGAGATTAGGATAAGAAACCCCATGGTCTTTAAACCATGGGATTTCTTATCCTAATCTCTAAATTTAAACCATGGGATTTCTTATCCTAAACTCCGTGGTTTTTAAACCATGAGGTTTCTTATCCTAATCTCTAAATTTAAACCATGGGGTTTCTTATCCTAATCTCTAAATCAGGGAGTCTTCGTAGGTCCCCAAAATGGCCCCAGAGAAACCTTTCTGGTCATTTTAAACATTGTGCTACTCAGAGAGGTTTAATCACACATTTCTAAATAATGAAGCAATTATACACTAAACATTACTTTATACAGATATATCAAAATAATTATATAATGTATTTATTTTCTATATTTTTACAAAACTGTTATTCCTAACTGTCATATTTTGAAATTTGTTAAGTGATTGGTCAAAACGACGAAATACTAACTGCACTGGCATCAAAGTCAAAATGTACAGTTGTAAACTTAGCGAAATTTATATTCTATGCTCTCAAATTAAGAAATAGTACATAAAGGAAATTTCCTGATGTTAAGTTCTTATTTTTCGTTATTAAGATATTGTATTGTATTGTATTGTATACCTAATGTGTGTAGTGGTTACCACCCACTGGAGTTTAAATAATAACAAAATAGGCTGACGTGATGTGATGTCGCATAATTACTATTGTAATAGGACTCAGTTGTGGGGTATGTAAATAGATAGATTTATAAGCGCGTTACTACTGTCTCGCCGCAGAGCTAGCTTTTAAGGCGATATATCGGTAGAGCGTCTGCTTCACATGCAAGGGTCATGAGTTCAAACCCGCTGAATGTCTAAATATTTATAATAATGTTTGTTTAGTCCGATTACACTATATATATATATACTAGGGACTCAGTTTCATATTAAACAAACAAAAAGAAGAAAGTTTAAAGTACCAAACCTTTGGGGTGTTGAAGGACAATTTAATGTGTACTGTAAACGCTGAAAAGTTAGCGACGTGGAAATGTTAGCGAATTTACCGAGAGGCAAAGATTCTCTAAAATTACACCTAGCTAAAATATTAACAATTATGTTGGCCATAAACATTTATCGGTATATAAAAAATAACATCTTCATCATCTAGTTTTATCTTTATTAATCCGAACATAATTACATAAAACACACACGGCGGAAAGTTTAAATAAACATAAACATGTACTAGTTCATCATAATCAGTGTAATAGTGTAGAGAAAACGCACTGGCACGAGAAATATACACGAAATCTAAAAGCATGGATATATGCATGGACACAAGAGATACACAAACTACGAGATTTCCTTATTAGTAGCAGTCCATTGTCAAATTATTCTATAGTCTAGCTGCATTTGTGATAATTTCTTGATTACCATATAAATACTGCAATAACAATCACCTGTGGCATGTTTGTGCTACAGGTATAAAGGGGTCTGTAAAGGTGGATAACATTTGTTCACAAAACAATGACAATTAGCCTGTACTGGCATAGGTGAATGATTTAACAAAACAACAAAGCTTCTAAATTGTGAAGTTATCAGTCTAGCTAACACATAAACAATATTTGCACAGGACAATGCCACAGAAATTGTCTTTGGATAAAAAGTTTTAAAACATGTATAATTTTTTAACGCCATTAATTTTGAGTCGAGCAAAAATATTAAAGGGACTGGAGACTATGTGGAAGACTAATGTGTGTCCAAATACGAGTACAACCGTCACGATGTCTCAATCCAAATACGAGTACAGTCGTCATGATGCGTCAATCTAAATACGAGTACAACCGTCACGATGAATCAATCCAAATACGAATATAACCGTCACGATGTGTCAATCCAAATACGAGTACAGTCGTCATGATGTGTCTATCCAAATACGAGTACCGCCGTCACGATGTGTCAATCCAAATACGAGTACAACCGTCACTCGATCCAAATACGAGTACCACCGTCACGATGTTTCAATCCAAATATGAGTACAACCGTCACGATGTGTCAATCCAAATACGAGTACAGTCGTCCTGATGTGTTTCAGTTGTATATTTAACACGCTTATCTAGGCCTCATAAAAGAATCAATTTAATTATTGTTACAAAAAGTTGCTATAGTACAACACATACATTACAATAGTAACACATACATTACAATAGTAACACATACATTACAATAATACATTACAATAGTAACACATACATTACAATAGTAACACATATATTACAATAGTAATGGTAATAAAGGTTGTCATAAGCATGCAGAATCTGAAAGTAGAATATGGTTAATTATGCCTATATATAAGTGTATGCGCTTGTAATGAGGCGATATCTCAGTATTTTGTTGTTGTTGTAGTCAGAATACGTTTATTTTTAACCTTAACGGAGATGAAATAGACTTTGTGTCAAGTAGTAGTTTATAATAGTATCATCATATTTGCAATAAATCGCCCGATGTACCCAGGCTTTAATTGAAACAACCGACTTCGTTAAAAAGTTATGCTAACTTTTTAATTATTGTGTTTACATAAGCAATACATGTGCTATAAATAAACCATTTGGATCTGCATGTTACCGATTGTATGATTAGCAAGCAGCATATTGGGGATACAGCATAATTTGTACATGAGATATGGAAAATAGTTGAGTGACATAGTGTGTAAAGTTGATTCTATTCCCTTGATTTGACAGCATAATTGTCCAAGTGTAACGATTTCGAATACTTCTCCCACTGTTTCATTTTATGTTTTAATAAGCACACTCTACCTTTTTAATATTTGTATGTAGAAAACGTTACTGCAAGTATGACGTTTAATACTAGACTTAAAATGGGCACTATCAGTTTTAACTCCAGAACAAAGGAAAATTTGTTAAAAAAAAAAGCCAATAAACAAAAAGAGAGAATTTTATTAAATCTGTACCAAGCATTAAGAAGAAGAAAATACAACAGTTCAAGAAAAAAAGAATCATTGACATTTCATATTTTGGGAATTTGTTTGATACCAGGAGTTTTATTTTTATATATTTACATTAATTTTTATTTACTGCTTCATTTCTTCATCTTTCATCAGTTTTTGCCACAATATGACCTATTTCTGTGTCGACACCATTCATTCATTTTAAACCAGGTGAAAGTTCAAAGTAGTGCAAGAATATAACCGAATCATGCTGAGGACATAACTTACACATTATCATCCTTGGGGACATGACTTACAAATTTACATTCTTGGGGACATGACTTACACATTATCATGCTTGTGGACATGACTTACACATTATCATGCTTGGGGACATGACTTACACATTATCATGCTTGGGGACATGACTTACACATTCTCATGCTTGGGGACATGACTTACACATTATCATGCTTGGGGACATGACTTACACATTATCATGCTTGGGGACATGACTTACACATTATCATGCTTGGGGACATGACTTACACATTCTCATGCTTGAGGACATGACTTACACATTATCATGCTTGAGGACATGACTTACACATTCTCGTGCTTGAGGACATGACTTACACATTATCATGCTTGGGGACATGACTTACACATTCTCATGCTTGAGGGCATGACTTACACATTATCATGCTTGGGGACATGATTTACACATTATCATGCTTGGGGACATGACTTACACATTATCATGCTTGGGGACATGACTTACACATTATCATGCTTGGGGACATGACTTTCACATTATCATGCTTGAGGACATGACTTACACATTCTCATGCTTGGGGACATGACTTACACATTATCATGCTTGGGGACATGACTTACACATTATCATGCTTGGGGACATGACTTACACATTATCATGCTTGGGGACATGACTTACACATTATCATGCTGGGGACATGACTTACACATTCTCATGCTTGAGGACATGACTTACACATTCTCATGCTTGAGGACATGACTTACACATTATCATGCTTGGGGACATGACTTAGACATTCTCATGCTTGAGGGCATGACTTACACATTATCATGCTTGGGGACATGATTTACACATTATCATGCTTGGGGACATGACTTACACATTATCATGCTTGGGGACATGACTTACACATTTCTCAGCATTGTATTAACTTATATTGAAAATAAAATCAGACTACATTGTTTTAATTAATCATGAATGCTGTGGTTAGCAGATGAACCTGGAGGGTCATAAGTGGGTAATTGTCACATCCCAATTACCATGGCATGACAGATATTTAAACTTCAGTTATCTAAATAACTAGAATGCTGTGGTTTCTGATGTAGTAATGATCAATTAAAAACTGACAACTATTTAACCGTTAACCAACTAAAAAAGAACATAGTCATTACGTGGTCCGAGTATTAACTTTCATATATGTGTGTTTTGGGGGTTCTACCCCCAAAATACACCATATCATCATCATCATCATCATCAGCATCATCACCACAACCACCAAAACACCATAATATGCTCAATATCTGTCAAAAACACCATAGCATGGTCAATATCTGTTTGTGGCAGAACCCCATGACTCAAAAATATATATTTTAGACCAAAAATATATATCCAGACTAATAAGCGAAACTAACGATGCTCAACGTATCGTCTTACCAGCATGCCGGTGTTATGCAGTTAAGTCTTACCAGCATGCCGGATTTTTAATGGTCCCACACATATAAAAACGCCTAACCGCAAGGTGCTGAAATAAGCGGGGCTTCTGATCCAGCCCACCTGTCCTTCTGGTCCAGCTCACCTGTCCACCGGTCATCTCACTATACATAGCCCACCGGTCCCATTGGAGCACAGGGAATTCAAGGTGTAGCTGGTCATCTCGCTATAACTACAGTATGTTGGTCATTTTGGAGCACAGGGAATTTAAGGTGTAGCCGGTCATCTCACTATAACTACAGTATGCTGGAGAATCTGAACCATTATTTCTTTTTGATAATTACAGTATGTTGGAGAATCTGGACCATTATTTCTTTTTTATATAATTTTTTGAAAACCCCTTAAAGAAATATATATATATATAAAAAAGAAATAATGAATACTGTTTTAGGAAAAATAATACACCTATTTAAAGCAGGTGTAAAAACACTATCGGTTGGTATAAATGCTCTTAAAGAGGTTATTCAACCAGTTGAGTCTAAAGTGCAGGAAAGTGTAAGACGTGAAAAACCAATCCCAAGAGTTAAATCAAGAATTCCAATTCCTGTTACAAGTGTTAAACCAATCCCAGCTCCAAAAATGAGAACCGAAGACGTTCACTACATTTTACAATTACACCGGGAAGGAGTAATTAATGATGATCTGCTTAGAAAGGGGCTAGATGCTCTTCCAAAGGAAACTCCAGAGGTTAAATCTCAAAGATTAGAAAAGCAGAAATATGATAAATTACAAGATGAGAAATATGCTAAATTACGAGAGAATGTTATAAATGAATTGAAAGAGCTTAATGATAGAAAATCTAAAGAAGAATTAAAACTGGTTGACAAACCAAAATGTGGTTATTTCAAAGCATACAAGATGTCTGTTAAGCAATACAAAGACCCTCAAAAACTATGTCATGATAAGAAATCCATTATTACAGATCAAATCTGCGAAGAGCTGATGATGATGAATGGATTAAAGTTTCAATTAAGTCTCACTGTAAAGCTCTTCAAAGATAATGGTGCTACCAAAAAATACATTACAGCAGCATTATTCAGCAACCAATATGCAATTTTAAACTCTGAAAAAATAAATGAGTTTTACGATGAAGCATCCGAAAACATACCACAGAGCCTGGAAAGATTTACAAACACAGCATCAGGATTGGAAATTGACCACTGTGTTAATCTTTACTTAAATTTTGCAAAGTACGAGCCGTTAAAAGGTTTTTTATATATTCTTTTACCTAAAGCAGTAGCTGATAAGAAAGCGATTATCAATGTAAAAAATAATGATGATCAATGTTTGTTTCATGCAATAAATTCTGCTTTAAATCCAGCCGCAGGTCACACCGACAGGTTGTCAAAATATCCTAGTATAGAGTTCTTAAAGAAAAAGGGCATTGACTTTCCTACACCAATTTCTCATATTTCCAAAGTAGAAAAACAAAACAATCTTGCTATTAATGTTTACGGATACACCATATCAGAAAACAGTAAAAAAGTAAATGTTTTCCCGTATAAAATATCAGAACAACAAAAAGATATTGACCGAATTAATCTGCTTTTAATATCTGAAGACGTTGAGGTTGACCAAACAAAAATAACAAAATATCACTATTGTTGGATAAAAAATCTGAATAGACTACTCTGTGACCAAAACAAAAATAAAGGTCAAACTTACTTCTGTGATCGTTGCCTTCACGGCTTTTTTGGAGAAGGACTACTTATCAAACACAGAGAAGACTGTGAAGGTATCAACAACAATTCTTGCAGAATAGAAATGCCGCAAGAAGGTGGAAATCACACACAATTTAAAAATCATCAAAATCAGATGTCTGTGCCTTATGCAATATATGCTGATTTTGAGAGTACAATCCAGCCGCAATCAACCAAATTTGGAAAGAAATCTACAATTCAAAATGTACACGAAGCTTGTGGTTTTGGATATCAGGTTGTCAGATATGATGGTAAAGCTAAAGAAACTGTTATTTACAGAGGTAAAGATCTTGTTGAAAAGTTTTTAAATCACTTAGAATGTGAAAACAACAACATTAATAACATATTTGATCACCCAAACCCATTAATCATGACGCAGCAAAATGAGGAAGATCATGAAAAAGCAACACACTGTTGGATATGTGAGAATGAAATATGGAAAGGTGAAAACGGTAAAGTAAGAGACCACTATCATTTTACAGGTGAATACAAAGGCGCAGCACATAAAGACTGTAACCTGAAACTGAAAATAAAACCAGGTAAAACAATCATCCCTGTTGTATTTCATAACCTCAAAGGATATCAAAACCATCTCATCATGCAAAAAATACATAAAATGACAGGTAGTATTACATGCATCCCAAACAACGCTGAAAAGTATTTCATTTAGTGTCGGACAACTTAGATTCTTGGATAGCTTTCAGTTTATGGCTTCGTCTCTGGAAAAATTGGTTGATGCAACAGACAAATCTGATTTCAAAATTACTAAAAATCAGTTTGGGGGACAAACAAATTTACTTCTGCGAAAAGGTGTTTATCCATACAAATATATGGACAGTGTGGAAAGAATTGAGGAAACGCAATTACCACCTATAGAAAAGTTTTACAGTAGTCTCTCAGATGAAAGTATAAGTCCCGAAGATTACGAATACGCTCAAAAAATATGGAAAGAGTTTAACTGTAAAACTCTTGGAGACTATCATGATTTATATCTAAAAACGGATGTAACTTTGTTAGCAGATGTATTTCAAACTTTCAGAAAAACATGCATGAATGCATATAAACTCGATCCCTTGCATTACTACACAGCACCTGGATTATCTTGGGATGCTTTACTTAAACATTCTAAAATAAATTTAGAACTTTTGACAGACATTGATCAGCACTTGTTTGTAGAAAAAGGTATGCGTGGTGGAATTAGTATGGTATCAAAACGATATGCCAAAGCAAATAATCCACACGTAGCTGATTATAACCCTAACGAGGAAAACAACTTTTTAATGTATTATGATGCAAATAATCTTTATGGGTGGACAGTGAGTCAGCCACTTCCATATTCTGGCTTTAAGTGGGTGGAAACAGAAACGTTGCCAAAGTCAAAAGAAGGAAAAGGATATTTTCTAGAAGTGGATTTGGAATATCCAAAAGAAGTTCATGAAGCTCACAATGATTATCCACTTGCACCGGAAAGATTAGCAGTGAAAAAAGTATGGTTGTCTGAATACCAGACAGATCTGTTAGAAAATAACGTTATGACAGAACAACTAGTCCCCAATCTTATGGACAAAGAAACATATGCGTTACATTACAAAAATTTAGAGTTGTATTTATCATTAGGCATGAAATTAACAAAAATCCACAGAGTATTAGAATTTAATGAAAAACCATGGATGGCATCATACATAAACCTAAACACAGAACTCAGGAAAAAAGCTAAATCAACCTTTGAAAAAGATTTTTACAAACTTATGAACAACTCTGTGTTTGGTAAAACAATGGAAAATATACGCAAGCGAACTGATATAAAACTAGTTAAAACTGACGGCTCTGAAAATGAAAAGATAAGAAGAATAATAGCTTAACCCAACTTTAACAGGTGGATAACATGTTCAGATGAATTGTCGGCATTACATGTAAACAAAACGAAATTAACATTAAACAAACCAATTTATGTTGGGATGGCAGTATTGGATTTATCAAAGTACATGATGTATGACTGGTACTATAATACCTTGAAGAAAAGGTACGGAGATGACTGTACTTTATTATACACAGACACTGACAGCCTACTGGTAGACATCAAAACAGATGATGCATACAAAGACATGACTGAAATGAAAGATTAGTATGATCTAAGTGATTATCCTCAAAATCACCCAATGCACGATGATACAAACAAAAAAGTATTAGGTAAAATGAAAGATGAATGTGCTGGTGTTCCTATAGTTGAGTATATTGGATTAAGACCCAAGCTATATTCTATTTTGAGAGCGGATGAGCAGATTATTAAGAAAGCAAAGGGAGTAAAAAAATATGTAATCCAAAAACATATCAACTTTGAGAACTACAAGGATGCATTGTTTAACAAGAAAAAATACACCCATGAAATGAATATGATACGATCAAAAAAGCATCAAATATATGGCATAACAGTAAACAAAGTAACACTGTCACCATTTTACACTAAAAGATACATTCGAGAAGATGGAATTACAACTGATGCATATGGTTTTTATCAAAACTTATGAATTTGAGTATCAGCAGGAACAATAAGTAATTCTTCTTTGACAAATCCTCTTTGATTCGCTGATGCTTTTAAGTAATAAACTCTTATGCCTTGCGTCACCATATAACTATTAATCTTGTGAATATCTACACTCCACATTGGATCAGTTGCTCTGCGTCTTCCACCTTCTTGTTCCCCGGGTTGATATAAATATCTTACACTTGCATTCATACAGATAGGATCACCTTTTAATATTTTTGTTTCAACAGGAGGGGGCTTTTTTGTCTCCACATTTATGGCTTTAACAACTTCTGGTAATCTCTTTACCCACTCTCTGTTGCGTTTTTGGGAATCCATTTCCTTAGCATACTGATAACCAAACAATCTTTCAGCTAATGTTCTGTTAAATCTTTCCACTATAGCTTGGTCTCTGTGTATCTCTGTTCTGCCCCGTCTGATATTTACATTATGTTTGGCCATTAATTGTGATACTGCACCCATGAATTCTCTGCCTGGATCCACTTGTAATAACTTTGGATATTTTAGATGCCGACTGTATATATTTTCAAATGCTTTGGCAATTTCTTTGCTATCCTTGGAAGTCAGCGGCTCTGCTTCTTTGTATCTACTCGCAATATCAACCACAGTCAATGCATATTTATATGTCTTGCGGCCACGGCCAAAGCCAAAAGTATCATGCGGCAGAAATAACAAATCAGCTTGATGCACTCCATTCTTAGCAGAAACATCAAACCTGGATCTAATTATTTTCTTCGGCGCAGGTAAATAAATCTGCCACACAGCTTGTTTCTTTAAAAATTCTAATGCCTTTTTTTCACTGACACCAGCCTCTTTTGCTAATTTTTTAACTACTGTGTAACCTCTCCAAAATCCTTGTGGGCTGTAATAAATCTTTTCCATTTTTAAATGTATTAAGAAAATATATATACTATATAAAAAAATGGGAACTGCACAATTTAATGAACTGCTCGAAGAGCAAAATCAATATAGCACAAAGAAATGGGCAGACTTGGAAATAGATAAAATATACAAAATTACAGATATGAAAATAGTAGATGGTCCATCCATGGTATTGACATTATTAGACAACGGTGAAGTATATATATATAAAAAAGAAATAATGAATACTGTTTTAGAAAAATTAATACATCTATTTGAAACAGGTTATAGTCACCTGATCATCTCAAAGATAGAATAGAGGAGACAAGTGTAGATCCACCATATTATATTCGACCACTTGGATTGAGAATAAAAAGCTATCATGCATGTGACTTAGTCATTCCAAGTAAACAATGCTATTAACACTACTAACCATTACTAGTTGCGTAATGAATATCGCAGCTGTGGTGAATATCGCAGCTGTGTTTTATATTTATTTCAAGATAAAAAATAAAATGACTACTATAAAAATGAATGCGGAAGAACTATTACAAGGTATCATACCGGAAGGTTTTACGGAAGGTTTTACGGAACACACATATGAATCAAAGCAACAAGAAACAAGAAACAAAAAGAGAAAGATTCTCAGCCATAGTGGCTGGCGGTGGTAGTCGTCAATATTTGGGTAAAGACATACAACTCACGACTATAGATAGCATGCCCCCAGATGGAATTAATAAACTTTACTGTAGATATGAAGCAAGACTTGGGGCAAGCATGGCTAAGACTTTAGGCAATTATTTTATTAACTTGTATGTGATGGGAGTATCAAAATATTTTAATATAACCAATCCACCAAAACTGACAGAAGATTTGGAGGAAGACCCATTTATTAAACATGCTTTAACAAGTGCGTGTTGTGAGTTGTATTACAAGTATGGAATGTACTTAGCGCCATTTACAGCAAAGCTGACAACTGTTCGACATATTGATTTTAATAAAAATAAAAATGTCGATAATAAAAATGAAGAACCAAGAGAGTGAAGTTGATACACAATCTGTTAAACAACAAAATCCAAAAAGAGTAGAAGGTGGGAAAAAAGGAGCAGCAGCAAGGAAGGCAAATCGTTTGCTTCAGATAGAGCAAGATGCACAGGATGCACAAGATGCACAGAATGCACAAGATGCAGGACAGATAACAAAATTACCAGAAAAAATCAAAATAAATGTATACAAAAATTATATTACACCGATTTTATTAGTAGGCTTTGCTGGGTTGGGTTTGTATATTTATAACAAGAAATCGGTAGCACCACCTGTAGCTGTGCAACGTGTTCATGTTGCACCAAAAGACCCGTTTGATTTTTTTAATTTTTTTTTTTTTTTTTTTTCATATTAAAAAATGTCAGCTTACGGAAGCAAACTCAACCCTCATAGAAAACTAAGAGAACCTCATGGTGCCAAGGGCATCCGCACAAGTGTAGTTATTACTAACAACCCTTCGACGATAGACCAAAACCAGCAACTGCTTGTGAGATTTGCCAATCTAAGTACTAATGATGTGATAGTTCCACGTACTGCTCGTCTTGCCTTTGAAATAGAACTTAAAAGCAAAACAGACGCCAATGCTACTCTATACCAGAATCTGGGTAGAACAATTGTGAAAAAAATGACAATCAGAATAAGTGGCAACGAAGTCATGTCAATAGATGACAGTGATATATATCATTGTTATGTAGATTTATGGAAAAGCCCTACCGAACGAATAAACATAGCTTACCAAGGTGTGGGTAAAGCAAACATGCTAAAACATAGAGTTGGCGCGGGAGATAAATCCTCAGACACCGAAGATGAAGCTATAGCAGCAGCTTATGGAAATATATTTTGTATTCCACTGGACTTTGAAATGTTAGAAAGTCATATGCCATTTTATCAAGCGGGGCTTGGTGATAGGTTAGAATATGAATTAACGTTTAACGATTATAACAAAGTTATCAAAAGCAGTGATGCTGATGCATCTTATGTAATAAAAAATATCTGCTTGGATTTTGATATGGTTAGTGATGTTGAATTAGCCAGACAAATAAGACAGCAAACCAATGGTAAGATAGTATTTATGTATGATCGTATCTTGCGACATAGAAAAATAATAGCAAACAAATCTGATACCCTTTGGAATATCAACATTAATGTACCAGCACGGAGCATGAAAGGTATTTTAATGCTGTTTGAAGATCCAGAAAGAACAGACACGGAATCCTTTTACAACCCAATGATTGAAAAAGTTGAAATGACAATAGAGGGCGTACCAAATCAGTTGTATAGTAAGGGTATGAGGGCATATTAACATTGGGATGAAATCAACAAGTATTTTGCTTTAACATAAAAAAGAAACAAAGAGACAGACGTAGTAGCGAGGGACTTATACTTTTCCAATGTTTCTCTTGAGACCTATCTAACAAAAGCATATGCTTTGTGGCTTGACCTTAGAACATGTGATGACAATTTATTACACGGCAGTGGAAGAAGAATAGAAAACGGCAGTGAAGGCATAACGATACTCATAAATAAAAAAGCAGATGCAGATCAATTTTTAAATATTTATCTATATATAATACAAGATGCGCAAATCAATTTCGAAGATGGAAGATTCAAAGAAGTACGATACTAAATATCCTAAATATCAACACAGTGCCATTATCTGCGGTCAGACAGGCTGTGGCAAAACAGAGTTTGTTCTTGACATACTTGAACAAGAGTATGTTGGAGTTTTTAAACATATAATTATATTGTGTCCAACCATATAGTGGAACGAGGCTTATAAAAATAGACCCTGGATAGGAGATGTGAGACACCCGAAAAATAAAAAAATAATAATTGTCAATCCCGTGAGCAACGACAAAGAAATGTTACAAGAACTGTTGCGTATATTTTTCAAACAATATGCTGGCATGCCCACACTATACATCATTGATGATTGCTCCGCCACAAAAGAATTAACAAAGAAAAAAGATATGTTGTCAGAGTCACGCCAAACAATCAGTATGGGTCATTTCACAGAGATATAATTCTGTATTGAAAGATTTGCGGGAGCAAGCAAAATGGATGTGTATGTTTTACACCAAGGACAGAGATAGTTATGAAAATTGTTTGAGAGAAAATGATGTTATTCCAATGCTGGAAGAGAGAACCAGAATAAGAAAAGCTTTAGCAAAGACTAAATATTCCAAGTTAATTTTGAGGACTGACAAACCAACTGGTTATTGGGTTGAATAACAACAACAAAGCAATGTTAATAGCAGACTAGTTGGGTGGACCAAACGATGACGACACGAGGACGTCTTCAGCAGCAGCAGCCCCCCGCACGGCTCGCGCGCGCGCGCGGCGGTGAAACACCGCTACATCAGCAGCAGCAGCAACAAAAGCAGCCAGCTGACGTAATCCCGGGAAATATAGCATTGCTCATAGCAAATGAGTAATGCTTATAGTATTGCTCATAGCAAATGAGTAATGCTAATAGCAAATGAGTAATGCTAATAACATACTTAGCTTTTAAAACTATTTTTATATAGTTTTAAACTATGAACTCAATTTGTACGCTACAAATCCAGTTGCAGCCATGCCCACCACAATAAACGTAATTTCTCTATTCTGTTGATCCTGAGATGGTGTATAAAAATCACTCAACTTGGGCTCCGGTTCCAAAAGCAAATGTTTGCCAGTTATGTAATAATACTGTTTCATAGCTTGGTCCACATCATCAAAAGTCTGCCCTGCATGATGCTCTTTTTGTAGTTGCTTGTTAATAAAATCTAATCTCTCTGTTCTTTTTCTATTCCACGCCGCTTGTGCTGCTTCCAATTGTTCTACGGCTTTGTCATGCCTTTGTCTTTCCTCATCTGAATGACTTCCCATTTTTGAAAAGAAATAATTTGAACCGCTAAATGCCAATGCGTTTGTTAATGCGCCACCGATCATCATTGCTACTGCGCTTGCCATTTTTTTTATATATTTTTTTTATTTCATAATATCCGCAGGAATAATACCTTGCTTAATCAACATACCCTTTGTAGCCATTGCTAACATTATATCCACAGACAGCATCCCAACATCTGCCATATTAAAATCCACTTTAGGTGCTGGTCTTTTTAGTAGTTTTCTGCCAATCTCAGAATATCCAACAGTTAGAAGTGTTTCCACTCCAGCGTGATACATAATATTTACAATTTGTTTTACGTCATACTTTCTGCCGTTTTTTTAATATTTATATATATATATATATATATATATTTTTTTTTTTTTAAATAAAAATAAACAATGGCTGAGTTTGACAATCCTACGTTTGATCCAGATGCTTATGTAGATGAATTACTTGATGAAGAATTTATACAACCTGGCTCAGAATTCCAGAGACAAATTGTAAATGAAAATAATCATATTAATCAGCTTCAAGGGGAAGATAAAATAAAAGAACAGCTCGCACAAAAAAAGTGGTTAGTAGATCAATTTTTTACTGAAGTTAATGCTGAGATCAGCGGAATTGATTATAAAGATGATTTTAGAGTGGCTGAGGACAAAATCGGTAGAACAATGTTATATGCAGTTCGGTTGGGGAAGGATGACGTCCCACTTACCTATTATAAGGGAAATAATCCAAACGAACCAATCAAGTTTTATGTGCTGGACACTTTAGTTAGAAAACATGGTATTGACTTCGTGAAAAACACTTTAAAAATGTATGATTATTTAGTTCCACGTGAAAGACTTGCTCGGGGTAGGGCAGAAATAGCAGCCGTGGCAAAAACAAGAGATACCCTCACAAAAGCAGGAGAAGATATACCAATGCAAACTTTATCAACAACTGAAGATCTGCAAAATGCGTTCGATGCAATAGGTTCAGCAGAGAGTGATTTGAGTAATATAATAGATGAAACTCATCCTAAAACTGCTGTTCAACCGGAAAATCTAACACTGCGAGAAATACGAGGTTTAGATAAGAGATTACAAAGCTTCCGTGGAGAACTTACTAATAATCTCTCAAAGCTCACTGAGCTTGATAAAGATATAACAAAAGAAAAACAAAAATTAGAACAGGTTAGCACCCCCGGGCAGGAGGATGAGTTTCAACAAGAGCGCCTACGTGACAGAATAAAAAACTTAGTAGATGAAAAAAGTGCACGACTTGAAGCGGCGAGTGAAAACAAAGAAGCATTACGCAGTCAAATAAACAGGATAAAAGAAACTATAAATAAGGTGTTAAAAGAAGACGCAACATTGGGTGAGAGAATCAAAACCTTGTTTAGGGAGCAAGGTATTACTATGGTTAGTATTTTGACTGCCTTTGGTATGATTATTGGGGTATTAGTTGAGACCATTATTCCCACATCAAGTGCTGCTCCAACTCCAAAACCTGATTCATCAAGTGCCAAGGATTGGATAAAAAAACAACTAAGTAATCTTGGTAAACTTCTTGCCAACCTAGCTGGTAAAGCTGCAGCAGCTTTACCAGGAGTTATTGGTGCAATAGTATCATGGCTTTTATCTGCAACAGGTAATGTTATTAATTGGCTTGGTAACAATCTAGGGACTTTGCTTGTGCTTGTTTCTAGGTTGTTGTATGTGGCAGCTAAAGAGTGGTTTAGTAAATCTCGTAGATAAGTAATGCAGCAAGACCTATTACTATAGTACCAACAATTATGGTTGTTTTGTTATCTTCAAGTTCAATCGCTATTTTTTGTATTTCTGGTGGGTCCACAGTTTTATGTATCAATGATTTATCAAAGTGTTCCGGCAGTAATGTTTTTGTTGTGGTGCCTTGAAAAGGTTGAACACTTGTTGGTGGTACTGGTTTTACATTTACATCATTATTTAATCCTAATGCTTGTGCATCTGTTGCTATTACAATTTCATTATTGTAGTCTTGTATTGTTCCAATTCTTAATTCCATGTCACCCGGAGACATGTACAATCCACTTCCATAGACAAAATTAACTTTACTTCTTGCATATTTTAGGGTGTTTTCATATCTTGAAATTTGACTGGGCAAGTTGATGGGACTGTTTATTGCGTCCTCTACATTTGCTAGAAATTGTTTCTGTGCATCAAATGCCGTTGCAGTTCCAAGTATATCTGTTTTTTTTTGTGATTGTGAGCCAAGGATTGCCCAGCAGTATGTTCTTATGCTGTCATTGATTCTTTCTACTCCAGCTCTTGTAAATCCAGATGAACAATCTAGTATAAAAGTAGACCAGCTGTTGTCTGCCTCAGATCCTTGTGCAATGTAATCAATGTGGTATGTTTTATCACTCTCATAGACTGTAAAACTCATCGTTTTGTTGTCGTATACAGTATTTACCAAAGGATGATAACCAATATGTGTCCAGTAATTATAAATTGTTCCTAGGCCATCATTATAGCTTTGTTTTTGTCTCCAGTCATCATAAATATTAACATTAAACTCCTTGCATATTCTTTCGTATGCGTTTCGGTTATATGTGTTATTAAACGCATTCCAATTTGAGTCTTGCGGCATTGCTACACTCATCTCAAATCATATTCTTCTGACTTGGTAATAGACATGAAATCGAAATAACGAACCAACCAGGGCATCAGCTTTTAGATGATTGTTAAAATCAATGCCACATCCAGATGTCGCACACCAAATAGCAAAATTCAACTGGTTCTGCCAAAATAACATCCAGTCTGCCCCCCAGCGTTGGACTATAGCATCTGATTTAACATATAGGAGTTTGTATTTTTCAAAGACATTGGGAAATGATGCTTTAAAGCCTTTACCGTTGGATGTAATGACTATGTTTTGATTTATTATATCTATCACTTTCTTGCTGAAAGTACTTAAATTGTATTGAGCATCCGGCTTATATTTAAATTCTTTAGAAATCATTTTTATTTATATATATATATAAAAAAAAATGTTTCATACAATTTCAAACATAGACAACTCTATTAACTTACAACAGTATATCGATAATAGATATGGAGATAAGCGCGTTGGATTACAACGTTTTACATATACTATTGGTTGTTTTAATGTTGATGGAGAAGTCATAAAGACAAGAAACCCAGATAAAACGCAACATATATCAGGCGGACTCTATAACTTTCAAGACTTGATAGAAAGGTTTAAATTGCTAAATGAAGATATTATCCTAGAGATTTATGCGCAAGGTGCTAGAGCAGTTTTAGATACTCCAATAGAAACACGAATGTCAACCCGTCTTTCAAAAATGCTGGGATTCGAGGACAGAAGATGGATAAAAGGTGTTCGTATCGCAGATTACCCAATTGATTTAGCTCCTTATAAACAGCTCTATGTTCATCTGAAACAAGTTAATACTTTAAGTAATTATTTCAATGGTAAACCAAGCACTATAATAGGTGTTGTATCTGTAGTAAATAAGCAGTATGGAGATATTGTATATACACATTTTTACCCTGAATATCACTGTCTTACACATGATGCAATTTCTGAATTGACAATAGAAGTCAGAGATGAGCATGGCAACAAGATAGATAATCACGGCTTGCCTATGAGTTGTGTTTTAGAAATTATTTAAAAAATTATATTTTTATAAAAAAACAATGAGTATATTTGGCAACAAACCCTGCGAAAAGAACAGATTTAGAGGCTTTGATAAATGATGTTCAAGATTTATATAGGCGAATTGTGCCTATTGTTAACCGAGTTGATAATCTTAAATATTGGATTATAACACTATGTGCAATGAATTAAATTGAATTGAATGTTGTTTAACGGCTCATCAACACAGTATAGGTTATTTAGAGCCGCCCCAGAGAGAGGGGAAGGATACATAGGAATCCGGGAACCTGCCCTACTCTTATTATCGAATAGATTGCTATGGTTCTCTAACGTGCTCGGAGGATAGACCGATACACGGGACCGCCCGGTTTACGTCCCCATCCGACGGACGGGGCTAAGGGAAAGTGTCTTGCCCAAGAACACACCGACGGAACTCAGTGGCACCACGGAGGATTGAACCCGGGGCCTCCGGTTACAAATCCGCCGCGCTACCGACTGCGCCACGCCAGCCCTCCAATTGCAATGAATAGAGTACTCTCATTTGGTAACGGTGGAGCAGAAACAAATGTGGGGTATGTAATGACACGCCGTGGTCAGATTATGGGAATAGGTTTAGCAAGAGACCGATTAGTTGGTGACGTAACTGTAATAGTTTCTGTCGATGGTGTTGAACAACCCAATTATGGTATAACGCTTCACACCACCCCACGCAAACACGATAACTTTGATAGTCCTTTAGAGATTGATGCTGGTTCTGTTGTTAACTTTGTATGCAAGGTTGCTAACGCTAACGCTGTAAATACGGTGGCATCATTATTAATTGATTTTTTTTTTTTTTTTTTTTAATAAATAAAAAAATGAAGCAACCGACAGCACCAAGTTTATATCCTCCGTTGCCAGAGGACGGACAGAATTATAGATTACAAAAAAATTCAGAGATTGAACAAAAGTTAATTACAGAGCGAGACACACGCAAGTCTCTTTATAAAAAATATAAACGTATTATTAATATCACAGATGGAATTGACACTACCTTAATATCTGCAGGTGTTATTATGGCTGGGATTGGATTTGTTGTTCCAGTTTTGTTACCTTTAGAAATAGCAGCAATAATATGTGGAGCTACAGGTGTTTGTATTAATTTCATCAGACGCAAGCTTAATGTAAAAGCTCAAAAACATCATGAAATAAAAACTTTGGCAGAGTCTAAATTAAATAGTATAAAGCAGTTAATATCAAAAGCGTTGAGTGATGCACATATATCTGAGCAAGAGTTTAAGTTGATTTTGGATGAGTTGGAGAGATACTATAATTTAAAACAGGACACCAAACAAAAGAAAGCTAAAATAAGTGAAGTTCAAAAAAAGAACTAGTGGAGCAGGAAAGAAAGGAAGCAATGGCAACCTTACAAAAAATTCTAAAAAGTATGTGATAAATTGTTTTAGTAATCTGTATGAGTATGATCCACCACCTTTGTATTCAAGGTCGGAAAATTGTTAATTTAAGTTTTTAAAATGACTTAAGATTACTTTGATCTAAGTATGTATTCGTAAATTTAAAAAAGGCTTTTTTTTTTTTAATTTACCCCTCTACTTCTACATTTACTTTGGAAAGACTAAGTCATATTCATGAAAAAGTCTGTCCAAAAAAGATCTATCTTCATCATCCTCTTCAAGTATTGATTTTGCTCTTCAAGTTTCTTTTTTATGCTTCCTAGGTTTTTCATCATCACTTCCTAGGTCTATTCCATCCAAAAAAGATGTATTTTCATTCTCCTCTGTCTTAGATTTCTTTTTATGCTTCCTTGGTTTTTCCTCCTCTATCTTTGATTTCTTTTTATGCTTCCTTGGTTTTTCCTCCTCTGTCTTTGATTTCTTTTTATGCTTCCTTGGTTTTTCCTCCTCTGTCTTTGATTTCTTTTTATGCTTCCTTGGTTTTTCATCATCACTTCCTAGGTCTATTCCATCAAAAAAAGATGTATCTTCATCCTCCTCTGTCTTAGACCACCGCTTTATTGCATCTTCTAGTGTTTGCTTACCTATTACACCTGCTCCAAATAGGTGTATTAATTTTCCTAAAACAGTATGCTTACCTATTACACCTGCTTCAAATAGCTGTATTAATTTTCCTAAAACAGTATTCATTATTTCTTTTTTATATATATTATTTTCCTTAAGAGGGTTTCAAAAATTTATATAAAAAAAGAAATAATGGAAATCAATGTATTAAACCCTCTTAAAGAAAAATATATATATAATACTAACAAATAATGGAAATCAATTATTAAAAAGAAATCAATTATCAAAAAGAAATCAATGTTTGCAAATTTCTTAAAATTGGATTACACAATCCATGTAAAAATAAGACTACAAAAGATTCTAATTATTGCAATTTGCATAAGTATCTATTAAAAACAAGTCATGTATTGCCGTGCTCAATATGTAAAAAAGGTACAAGAGCAAAAAATAAAATGTGTGCTGATTGTGGTGGAGTTTCAGTCAGAATAATGGCAAGTTATTGGAAATTTAAAGATTATAATGCTGAGTGCTTAAAATTTAGACGTATTCATGTTTAATCACATTATAGCGAGATGACCAGCTACACCTTGAATTCCCTGTGCTCCAATGGGACCGGTGGGCTATGTATAGTGAGATGACCGGTGGACAGGTGAGCTGGACCAGAAGGACAGGTGGGCTGAATCAGAAGCCCCGCTTATTTCAGCACCTTGCGGTTAGGCGTTTTTATATGTGTGGGACCATTAAAAAACCGGCATGCTGGTAAGACTTAACTGCATAACACCGGCATGCTGGTAAGACGATACGTTGAGCATCGTTAGTTTCGCTTATTAGTCTGGATATATATTTTTGGTCTAAAATATATTTTTTTGAGTCATGGGGTTCTGCCACAAACAGATATTGACCATGATATGGTGTTTTTGACAGATATTGAGCATATTATGGTGTTTTGGTGGTTGTGGTGATGATGCTGATGATGATGATGATGATATGATGTATTTTGGGGGTAGAACCCCCAAAACACACATATATATTTCATACCCCATCCAATCCCTTCTCCAAGAAGTGAAAACGGGGTTGGCTGGGGTATGAAATAAAACCTTAATTTCGGCTTAAAATGTTTGCATCTTGTAAAATTAAAACATTTGATAGGTAATTTTAAATAGGTTATCGCATTTTGTGAGTAAAAATGTTTTTAAACTTGTTTTATTGTCGCAATATCCGTAATAAAATCCTGCTAATTAAGCTTTCCCATCGCTTAAAGGAATTTAAAAAAATGCCTGCCAACCTACCCTATTTCTTTTAGAGCATGCAATAGGAATCACATCTATTTTTCTTTTTGGCCTTAGTAAGAGTAGGGCGTGTTCCCAGATTCCTATGTATCATTTCTCCTCTCTCTGGAGCAGCTATAAATATCATATATTGTAATGTGTTCATCAACTTAGTAAGCACTGCTCTTTAAATAATTTATGATATACACGCTTGCACTCAAAGTTGTGGTATCATATACCCCTAAAACTATATACCTATAATACATATATATTATATGTATTACAGAGCTGTAGATAAACTGAGTTTTTGAGTATTTTACTCATACATCTTTTACAAAACCCCTCAATTTTTAAAAAATGTGAGTATCATAACTCATTGACTTACAACAAAAAGTTTAGACTTTCAAAAATCATGAGTATTATATTTGTATGTATTGTTCTGTGGAACAGTTTTATGCCTAATTTACATGATGAGAAGTATTTTAAGTAAGTGTCTAATATAAAGAATAAAGGTCATACCGTGTTTCTTTAGGTTTTTACTGAACTTTCATTTAATCAGAATCGTTGTTTCTTTTAAATTGATTGATTAATTCACATCCATTTTGAAAGCATGAACATTTAAAAAATGATTTTTACTCTGAACGTTTTCCTTGTTACTCATTCATCTTGAATCTGATGAGTAAACACTCATTGGAGTAAAAAATTATCTACAGCTCTGATGTCCCAGGATTTTTTTAAGAAGAATGGGCATAAGTGCGGACGACGAACTGGGGGATGGACCGATGAAAAGAAGAGATTTGGCATATATCTAGTATCATAAGAAATTGAATAAAAACGATTCTTGAACTATTATTTTACTGTGAATTTATTATTTTATTTCATCTATTAATTTAGGAAAAAAAACAAAAAGGCTTTAACATCATTGATAATCCAACTGATCTGACATGCATAAAGCCGCAATCTTGTAGTTTTCCAATTACAATTAACTAATTATCAAACAATAATTGACTGATCCCATTACATTGATTAGTATAAAAGGATAGCGAGAAGAATAATCGGAGCCTTCTCTGACCCTACCAGCCCTTCTTACGATTTTGATATTTCATCTGGCTGCTATAAAGCCGCAAAAAAAAAGAGAAAAAAAAGGCTTTTAGGGTCAGAGAAGGCTCGGATTAAATACTATATACAGATACTATTACTAAGAGAGTATATTCTTAGGTCACTCACTGATGTACTATATCGCTATCTCTTCTTTTCTTTATCCTACTATACTATCGCAATGGAAGCCTGTGGCTTATTTTATTACTCATTCAAATTACCTGCCATTATCAAACATCCAATATACCGTCACGGCGAACAAATCGTAACTTCTCGTAAGCCGCGATCCTTTAAATTTACAATCTCTAAAGGCCTATTATGTAATTAAGTGTGTTTGTAGTTCTAAGGATTATATTCTCTCCCTCCTTTTAACCATTAGGACGTCCTACAGCATAACAGATATAGGTACAATCGAGTCTGGACTGACTTAAGTATAAATTTACCAATATTAATCCAGTAATATAGCATTAAGGGTGCAAACAAATCAGTATGCAAACATGCGTCTATTTGTGTATTTCACTGTCAAACAAAAAGTGCATGATGTACACAGTTACACAGTAAGCGTGTAGTCCAGGTTGGCAGCTACTGACCTAGTTATAGATCGATATTTCCTGAAGCGCAGTAAATTTCCATGAATGCATAAACACTAATAATATTAAACAAGAAATATCACTGTAAGTGACAAATGACCCCGAAGTGACCTTTGACCTCTAAGTATGACCTTGACCTTGGAGCCATGGACCTGGATTTTGTGCACGACACGTCGTTTGGTTGTGGTGGGCACTGTTGCCAAGTTATTTGAAAATCCATCCAGGCATGCACTAGTTATTGACCGGACACGATTTGACATTTAACCTCTAAGTGTGACCTTGACCTTATTAAGTTATTTGAAAATCCGTCCAGTTATTGACCGGACACGGTATGTCATTAACTTTTCAAGTAAACAGCACACAGAGCAGCTGAGTATTTTGATCAGTAGTTATTATACTATTAAACGTAGTCATAGTAGCCGGTAATCCCAGCCTTCTCTGACATTACCAGCCCTATTTATGATTCTGATATCCCCGCCTACCGCTTCTTAATGACACCCCTTCTGTTTCAGAAGTTAAGGGTTCGCAGCGCCGCTACGCAATAAATGACTGGGGAAGGTCCTGTATAGGTGTAGCACACCCATTGCAACACAGGAAGTGTCGGCATATGGTAGTCGCATAATGGCGTCAATAAATAATTGTCGTTTCTTTTTGTAAAAAAAGGCATTTTCACTAATTTAAAGTGCTATTTTTGGTTTATATCACATTGTTGATCTATTTGTTACATTTTTCAAACATTGTCATGTTAAAATTGTGAGTTTTTAATTTATTTTGCTTATATGGAAATGAGTGTATGAATATGGCATCTCAGTGTTTATGTTTTTAAAGGGAGCATTTATGCATGAGACAAGTTCTTTCTTAGAAGATACATGACCCCCTTTTTCCTGCGGATTTTTGGCAGCATATGTGTCATTTGCGATGAGAATGTATGTTATTCATTTTTAATTTTTGGGTCTAGATATAAATGACAACATAGCATTTAAATTTTAATTCACACACAACTCAATGCAACAATCAATGGGCGTGTTACACCTGTAACGCATGTTCGCCACTTGCCAGCAGTCGCGATATTGTTTATCTTACAATTGAAGAGCTCGCTACCGCAAGAGTTGTCTTTCTTGTAGCCTCGATCACCCGGCCCGCATCTGATTTCTTCTTTGCGCTATGCTTCACGGATCCAGAACCAGGGCCTGGGGAAAATAGGACGTTTGAAATCGCCTTAACGTTTGGGCGATTTTGGCGAGATTTTTAGAGATTCAACGAGACTTTCAAAAAACTTATTTTTAAGTTAATTTTAAAAACAATGTCTTATTTTTAACTTATGAGAAGCAGCAAGTGACGTTAAAAAGTTTAATTGATGCACCAACAATTGACGTTGTACGTTTTTTTACAAAATGACGTCACGCAAACGTCGTCTTTATGAGCGTGAAAAAAAGCGCGAATAAATTGTGCTTATCGCTAGTGGGCGCTTTAATTGGCCTAATCTGCCCAGACCGATATCTGCAAGTAAGACCTATGCATGATACGGTCTGGCTGGCCGAGTCTATCTTTAATGAAAATAGTTCAATATGGCGTCGAGTACTCTCCGAGTCGAATTCCCGAGTGACGGAATCCGACGAGGCAGTTCCGATTGTTGCTGCTGGAAGCTCCTGAACACTTTGGATAGGGTCATCCTGACGTATACGACGTCCCAACTTTGCTCGATGCTTCGTCAGTCGTTACGTCAGAAGCATGCGACGTCGCATTTTTGAGTGTATTCGTTGTAACGGTGGATACATGAGATATAAGCGAGGTTTTGAATTTTTTTCTGTGCATTTGAGTGGGCTTAGCTGCTAAATCTGTGCCGTTGTCGCTAATCTTTACATTTGTTAAGTTTTGTTAATTTCGTTTTCACACCTATGCTTTTAAAGTTTGATTTATTCTTTAAGCATTTGGTATATTTTGATGAAATGTTGTGGGAACATCAAACAAAGGTGTTATTAAAAGACAATCATGCTACAATTGTTAGTTCCTTTTTACAGTCTCAGATTTTGCAGGAAAACAAAGTGGATACTTTTTATTTTTGCTGAGGATATTTTACTACTGCACCAGGATATCGCAATTCAAATAAATTTATGTAAGTTATATAGATAAGGTCAAAAATTATCAATAACATCAATTTGGTTTGAGTTGAATTGGGTTTTTATAGCGCTCCGACACAAAACCGTTATATGGTGCCAACAGGAATGAACAGTCCACCCTATCTCCATTTACAAAATTATGCGAATGTGTATAGAACCTTCTCACCTGCAGAACTGTAGTTGTTGCACATTCTATTGGAAACACTCGATTTTTCACTGGAGCCACGATCATTGTTTCCTGCACAAGTAGCACGTGAAACAATACAGGGGTGATGTTGAAGACTTTTAAAAATCATGATGTAATTGTTTTTGTTAACATGCCATTCAAAACCTTATTACTGAAAAGAGTGGTAACGTTCCTTCAATATAGCTAACTTAAACATGTTACTGGCGAATTTAGACAAAAAACATTTTATGCGATCATGTCACAGATTAGGTTTATTTGAATTATATCACTTTACTACATGTAATAACAGTTTACGATCCTTTATCATTTGATTTATCGTATTCGATACACCTTGTTGAGAATGTTTTCTAGTAGGAGACTCACTAAAGATTTCAATTGCACGATATATCTTGAGGTCAATTATTATCTTATAGGTTATTTCGTAAAGCGAAATTGCTCTTATAGGTGAAACCTTAAGAGCAGTGTTTTTGTACTATACAATTTAGAGAGAATGCCTCTTGCACATAATATAGTTCCTATTCCAACTGCAATATATGCCATTTGTATGGTCGAACTATGCACTTTTTCAAACCAAATGCAATGCTTAATCCGTTTCATAATTCGTTATAAATGAATGAATGAATGAATGAATGAATAAATGAATGAATGAATGAATGAATGAATGAATGAATGAATGAATGAATGAATGAATGAATGAATGAATGAATGAATGAATGAATGATGTTTTACGGCGCGTCGATACATATACACTAATCAACTTTTATAATCTGTTACCCAGTTTTTTTGAAAATAACACGAATACTAAAAACTGGAAATCGTCGAAACACATACCAATATTGTATTAAGTTTATCAACAAGATTTAAGTCCAATCAAGGCAGATTAAGTTTTATAAATCGCTAGAGATATTTGTTAAACGACGCCAGTTAAAATTTCAAATAAAAATATGAAATATTGTAAAATATATAATTTTAATTTCTTTGAAAAGTGACCGATTATAAAAGTGAAGTAGTGTATAGGTCATGTTTTGCGCAAAAAAGGATTTAAAATGAAACAAATGAAATAATAAATTATTACTATTGGTTTTGGTTAGGTTTAAACATGTTTTATGGCAACATTTACATTAGTTTGCAAAAGGGTTGGGCCACAAGTTCTACAACATTAGTTACGGCCCGTCCCTATACAGTTTGTTTACAAAATAAATAGTATGGCAGTTTTACAAACATAACACATTATAAATGAAAAGTATAGGAAATGCATTACTGAATTTAACAGATATATGTGAAGAGAAAGGAAGAGGAGGTATAGTAAAATCACTGTACGTACTTACCAAGTATTTGGGTTCCGGAACGGAGGCCTTTGTACTTTGACAATTAGATTGTACAGGTGACTTTACTGGTGGGTTTGCGAGCTTGAACTGAAGAATTGGGAAGTACCACTTCACGACAACAACTTCTATGGGGGAATCTCCAGAAGTAGCTTACACTCCACCAATTGTAGAACTACAACACTCCTCCCACTTTTAAATAGGCGAAGCCCACTGGTCCGCATACACAATCAGTAATGGTGCCACTCTTTCTGTGTCGTTATACACTTGTATCAGTAACAATGTTCCTCAAGACTTCATCATAAATCCTTAGTCTGAGAGCTGTAAACTGAACAAGTGATTACAATACCCACAATCCAAAGACTACGGGTTTAGAATACTTCAATAACTTGCCAAAATGACTTCACCAATTCAAACCTAATCCCTGTGATTTGACTTAACACTAATTAAAATTCATATTTTAACATAATCTAGATACACATCTCAGTTGAGTTTTGTGTTCTAACATAATAAACCCAGTTTAAATCTCTCATTAAGAGTTAAAACATAGATACACATCTCACTCTAACATAATTACCCAAGTTCACATCTCTCATTAAGACAGACAGACAGACAGACAGATATTTTTTATTGATTTAAACTTTACAAATTTATCATCATTAAGAGTCGTGTGATATTAAAATATATTTACAACAGTTCACACTTCTCATTTTTAAATAAAGAGTTTTGTGATAAAATATACAACTTACAAAAGTAATCACACCTCTCACTAGGCGTTTTGTGAATTTACTTATTTACAGGAGTAAAACACTTAGTAGGAGTTTTGGGATGTTACTCATTTACAATACAGAACAGAACAGAACATTTTAATTTGCAGGAATCCAAATGCACATATTCTATCAACAGGATTAACCTACGGTGTACTGTTAGGGCCATGTTACCATCGCATCTTACCATCGACCATCGACCTAGGTCGATACTCGATTGTAAGATGCGATGGTCGATGGTAAGATGCGATGGTAAGATGAGATGGTCGATGGTAAGATGCGATGGTCGATGGTAAGATGCGATGGTAAGATGCGGTGGTCGATGGTAAGATGCGATGGTAAGATGCGATGGTCGATGGTAAGATGCGATGGACCATCGACCATCGCATTACACCGTATTAACCACCATTTAGCTATAGGAGGAACAAAGAACATGCTTGATGACTGCAGTGTGCTCTTAGTGTTTAACTTGAGGTTCTAAATTAGATTCAACTGGGGTTTTACGGCGTACCCACACTAAATAAGACACATAGTAACTATCACTAGCCAAATAATCACTAGCCTAAATTATTGTAAACAGAGGTAGCTATTTATTTCCAAAGTTTGAGCTACACGGTTCTATAAACACAAGTAGCTATTTATTTCCAAAGTTTGAGCTACACGGTTCTATAAACACAAGTAGCTATTTATTTCCAAAGTTTGAGCTACACGGTTCTATAAACACAAGTAGCTATTTATTTCCAAAGTTTGAGCTACACGGTTCTATAAACACAAGTAGTGCGTTGATATACTTAGCAGTACGAGTTCACAAGTCTCAATGAATATGATAAGAAATCTCTGCAAATAAAATGGCAAACACTATACGCATTGATTCACTTTAGATGCTAGGATATCCATTTTACCTCTTAGAACTTATACAGTCTTAGGAAGTATGTATCGAGTCCCCGACACACACTCTCCTTCATGAACCAAAGGTGGTCAACGTCTATATCTAGTTTGTCACCACTAATAAGGTAGACACACTAGTCTGAAAGCTTTAAGATGGAATCATAACAATACAATACTAGTATCCACTATCCTGTGGCTTTTGGATTTAGAATAAAAGCACATCTTCGAACAAATTATGAAACCTTTAGAATAAAACAACGAACTAAATATTATCTATGTTAACCTGTTCACTCATCTCATCTCAGTAATGAATACTGTGATTATTTTTAAAAGCGAGTACATATCCCTATGACGAGCTAGTGTTATCCACACTTCATACAAATCATTTGCCTGAAGATTGTAATGTGGAACAATCACTATGCAATACCCACTGTAGTATGAGTTTAGAGTAAAGTCATGTGCTACCCACGGAGGCTGAATTCTAAAGTATTACTATTAATGTTAATGTTATGTTAAAATATTCACAACTCTCAATGATGAAGTTGTGAAGGTAAAACGTTCTTATATAAAGATGTTCACACATCTCAACAGAGTTTTGTGATTATGTGAATGCATAAAAGTAAATGCATAAACTATTTACAATCAACTATAAATAAATAAACCGGGTTATATATCGTTATATATACACACAATGATCACACATCTATGATAGTAGAGTATTGTAAAGATCTATCTATTCATAACCCACAAGACGTGTGAAGAGCGCACACATATCTCAGCAGTGTTTGAGTATTGTGACGGCGCTTCGAAGAAGGGACACATAGTTCAATGATTGTGATATCGTTCAACACATATCTCGAATAGGTTGATGAATAGTGCACACATATCTCAGTGACTTGATTATTGTGATATAGATGTGATTGTGATATAGAGGTGGCATGCCAATGGCTGCATCTGAAGACATCCGCATTGCTCCCTAGAACACATATAGAACTTTTGCATTCTCAAGAGATGCCCCCATTAGGCCGGCCAGATCCCCACCACGCCTCTCAGCCGCCAAGCGGCCAACTTCCCCTATGAATAAGGGATTGTTTGTTTTTTGATGCGGGGCTGGAGACAGATATGGGGAATCAGTCTCATGCAATATACTGTTCTCGGGGACTGCCGCCAAACCCAAAAGTTGAATCTCTGAGAAGTGTTTAACGTTGGCTGTAAATCCGAAGAAGTAATTCCTAAACAATTTTGACCCATCCTTCACATCGGCGGCTCTTCTATCAAAGCAGCGTTAATGCCTAGGTTGATGCAAACTATACATCTAGATTCCAGGCATATAACTGCACCTTACTTAAGCATGTTTTCCCTGGACTGGGTAACAAGTAAAAGGCTGCTTCGGAGTAAGATTCACTTTCCAGTAATCTTCCTAATGCCACAATGTGTGACAGGACAGTGGGAACGGTCATGTCTTACTCACCTCTCCCATTACAAGATTACCTTTAGGTATCTTCCTGATGCCAATAAGTGTGACTGGGCACGGTCATGTCTAGGCCCATAGAGAAACTACGACTCGAAAATATACAAATTTCCATTGTTTTTCTTATGTAAAAGGATTCTTTTTTTTTTACTTTTGTGACGTTGTGATTGTCACAACGTCACAACCACACACCCTTTGCAGGATGTAATAGTATCACACTTTTATATCACACACAAATAAGTGTGGCAATCACAATCATTTTGTGATATTAGACACAGTCATTGCGATATGAATTTAAACACGTCACACATTCAGAATGTAACATATTACGGAATGAAAAATATTTGAAAAGTATGAATCTCCCAATTTGAAAAAAAATTCTAGATCAACTATCCAGGAACAATGATAGCTTGTTGATATAATAAAGAACGATGAAAAAAACGCTTTTTTGTTTTATTTTCTTTTTAAAGGCGTTTCGACTTTTTAGAAACACTTTCGAATATAAATATAAATAGTTCACCTACTCCAAAATACAAGAATAGCGAGACTATATTTCAGCGACATATCGCTGAAAATGAATTGGCGAGAAAACATTCCCACTCAAATCTCGCCATTTTCCCCCCACGCGCTAAATACGGGTGTGGAAAAATTCGCTGCAATAGCAATACGTGGCATACTCGCCTGCTTTCAGTTCATGTACTCGCAGCGCCATTATAGTAAAATCACTGTACGTACTTACCAAGTATTTGGGTTCCGGAACGGAGGCCTTTGTACTTTGACAATTAGATTGTACAGGTGACTTTACTGCTTGCACTGAAGAATTGGAAAGTACCACTTCACGACAACAACTTCTGCGCATGCGTAGAGGTAATGGGGAATCTCCAGAAGTAGGTTACACCACCAATTGTAGAACTACTACAGAGAAAAAGGATCGATAGTTAAAGACGTCTCGATAAGGGATCCAATGTGAACAAAGTGAGTTTCATCGAAAATGCCTGGTATCTTTAATATATGTGTGCACTGCTATTTAATAACACAAGCTCATTATCGCTATCGTTCAGCTCTAGGTTACCAGAACACAACTAATCAACACTTAACGGGTGAAACGGTCGAGTCGAAATATCGCTATATCGACAACACTTAAATAAGTAGTGTTCGACGTCCTCTCTTTGATCTCCACCGTCGCAACTTGATGATAGGCGAAAATGATTTAAACACAATTCATGATTTAGATCGCTACATGCATTTCTTAAACGAGCATGAATGATTGAAAGATACCTTGAGCCACATAAGTAGTATTTTGGAACTGTGGAACATTGGAACGTCCTAAGAAGAGAACTTTTAAATGTGTTTAATGATAGTGATTCCTTAATATGTATGGGTAAATCATTCCAAAGGCTTAGCGATGATGGTAGGAGTGATTTTGAAAATAAGTCCGTTCTCCTTATTGGAGTGACATAGTTATTCGAGTTTCTTAAATTATAATCGTTTACATCTCTGACGAAGGGCGGAAATAATTCAGCTATTGAATTTGGTAACATATTCGTTTTTGCTTTATATACGGTGATAAGGTTTTGAAAATCACGTCTGTCTGCTAATGAGAGCCAACTGATTTCAGCAATTAACTTATTAAATGAAACGGACCTATTTAATCCTGTAACAATTATTGCAGCTTCATATTGTAGCTTTTCTAAAGATTTTTTTTCATAAACTGTGCAGCCATCCCAAACAATAGAAACATATACTGAAACGCAAAAAAAACGCAACTCGGGAATTTCCGCATAAACTGCACACTTAATTCCACATAATATTCCAAAAGAAATCCCAAGATGTTTTGTAAAAAAAAGTTGCAGTTAATTAGAGAAAGGACACAACTGTGATGTTGGTTGTAGACGTTTTAATCGCGCTACACCTTGTAACACGAAATTCATAAATGTTGAAGTTCCCCTTTGAATAACTGAAGTTCCTCTTTGAAAAACTGAGCCAGTTCAGTATTGTATTTAACGTAAAGAGTTTGCAAAATTGTGCATCCTAAGTTGTGCCAAACGCGTACTATGTCAATAATGAAACTTTGCAGGAATACTATTTTCTGTATTATATGTTGTTGTCGTATTTTTTTCCAAAAGGAAAGGTCTTGAGTAGCCATGTACCATTCGATTAACAGCAGCATATGTTACATACAATATGTAGCGGAAATCCCCGAGTTGTGTTTCTTTTGCGGTTCAGTATACTCGGTCGCATATAGGAAATATATTTTTGGTTCATTGTTTTCCGTCCAATTTTATATTTAAGGAATCTCATCAAACCTAAAACCTTTGATGCTGACGATAAAATTGTATTGATGTGTTCCTGCCATTTGCCATCATTACTTAAAGTTTATCCTAAATGTCTGTGATGTTCTACAAATTCTAACTGCACATTATTGAAAAATAAATTTGGTTTTCGAACATTTTTCGATGCTGATATGAATAATGTTTCAGTTTTGTTTGTATTAAATGTGACTAGTACATTATTAGAAATTAATATACAAATATAGTGTTAAAACTATTTATAAATAATGGATGATATGGTAAAAGTATTACCTATGTAGATGGAGATCAGCAAATGCCCGCCAACGGGAGTGAAAACAAGAAAATGCAAATATAAGCATATCACAATGAATTATACAGTCTGATTTAAAACGGTATAACATATACTGTCCAAAGTTCCAAATAATGTCATATTATAATGTTCCTGGTGTGATTCAAATGTTCAGCAAATGCCCGTCAACAGGCGTGAAAACAAGTAAATGCAAATATAAGCATATTACAATGAATTATACAGGCTGATCTAAAACAAAACTGAAATGAATTATATCAAATAGCAATTTCATACTATTGACTTGGTAGTACCTTTGTCGCATAGGATCAAAGTCTACACAATCTAACAGGATATATTTGACTGTTAACGGTGCACAACAGAGTATTATCAATGGAATTTCATTTAAATATAATTAAAGTATGTGTTTTGTAACCCATAATGTAGTCTCATTTATTTGACGTCCTGTGTGCTTTTTTTTTTACATACGGACGTTTATAGATGCACCCTAGACGCAGGACCGCGTATATCAACAGTCTAGCCGTTCGTAGACGTGTATTTTATGCACTAACCATAATAGAGAAAAGTGAGACCGTATGTCGCATATAAGTGACAATATAATGTTATCGGCAAATTTGTCTTCTTTCACTCGATGAAATGACGTAATAATCGAAATAACGCATGTGTAAACCGTTTCTTTTTACCGTTTGTACCGTTTAAAATGCAAACGGTGTATATTGACATTTGTGTGTTATGTAAACATCACTTACGATCGAAATACACTTATTCGCCGTGCAAGATACTCGTATGTTAAACACATAACGTAACAGCTGACTTGAGTTTTTGCGATATGGTATTGAACTTTTTTATTTGGCATAGTTTGTAAAATAACATTTTATTATATCGACTGGATTTCAAAATAACGGTTACAATTTATCAAACTTCCAAAATACTTCGTAAACAGGAACATTTAACGTTTTAAAAAGCTTATTATGTCGTTAAAAAGAGTTCAAATATTTGCAAATGGAACAAAAAACGGAGTCCATGTGCAACGAAAAACGAAAATGCAAACGTAAAGCATTTCGTGTAAAGCATTTCGCTGTACTCGAACACTTGAGCATGTATATGTCAACACTGAGGTGTTTATACATGTTTATGTTTACATTTCCTTTAAAGACAGTGCCTACATTCCATTTAAATATGGTAACGAATGAACCTTAGAATTAATATTTACCTGTACAGTTTAGACTTGGTTGTTCAGTACAATTCAGGATACATCCTGAGATGTTTCTTATTCAACTGCCGAAGGCAGCTGACTCTTATATGCTATGGTTATCATAGCATATAATTACATGTGAATCATGTAGCCGACAATAAGCATACATTACAACTTCAATTACTAGGGAACCCGTCTAAAAACTTGAATGGTATAAACACATATTTTTCAATGTTCAAAGCTTGCCGTTTTATTGCCTCAAATGACCTTTTCGTAGAGCAGTCTACTAAAGTGTAGAATGCGATCAATATTTCCGGGATCTTCACATCCGGGATTTTTTACGGAGCATAATGAAACCGTAAGTGAAACTGAATGAAACCGCAAGTATTGGAATGGAATAAGTGCAAATCTGTATTTTAATGGAATAATACCTTTTTATGGAATAATGCCCATTTATAATGCGGTATTCTCGTAAATACCACCGTGTTATAATAATTGCACATGTAATGGTAAGGTAGCAATGAACAGTTTCTTTGAGTTTTTCACTTTGATAACGCAATCTTATAATTACACATGGTAGCATTGAGACGTTTATCTCTGTTGTAATGCACACGCTAACGCACACGCATCCCTTATAATGTGAACACCTGTATTTCTGTGCTGATGTGTACTTCTAGCACTCCGTGCTCCAAAGTTGAATTGTAATTAGTATGTAAGGCAAATCAAGGTATCTGAACAGAGAGAAGCGAGGTCGCCCACCTTGATTCAAAATGTTTGGTAGGAACAACTGATGGTAAAACTCGGGAAGAATGTGTTTGGTAAGAAAAAAAGACGGTCGTGGCGTGTTTACGTCAACACTTTGTTTTTCAATATTGTTATAGCACCCGTGACTTGATATGTTATTTTATTATACCTCACATAAAACGCCCATGCTAAATCCCCATAGACAACAATGTGTAATTTCTTACTATCTCACGCGAGGGTGATAGTACAGGGTGATAGTAAATCGCAGGGTGATAGTACAAAATTATCACATGCGCAGCTTTGATGCGCGTTGGAGTGCGTACTGTTTCGGTAACGTCATCGGCTCAGTATGGTGAAATGCTATTTTTAATTTATCATAACTTCAAAAGTACTTTACCGATTTTAATAAACTAGCCTACCACTCATTTTCTTAGTTACGTTATTTGCAAGCCAACGCTATAACATTCATAGACACATTTTGAAAAAGTTGTTTTTGAAAGGAAAATAATCAGAAAAAAATCCGACAAAGTGAAATCTGTACTGAAAATTAACCTTATTTTGGCAAGAGCTGATTTCGGTATAATAAAATAAATATCACATTCATAAGAGGGTGATAGTAAAAATGTTAACCCTTCGGATATTGATTATCACCCTCGGCTTCGCCTCGGGCGAACCATCTTACTATCACTCTCTCACTAATGTGATATTTATATAATGTTAACCCTACCCAAGCGTCTCCGTGGCCGAATGGCGTTGTAAACCTTCGCCTCTCACCGTTGCGGGTTCGAATCTCACTGGGAGCTCGACTTGTAAGTGAGGAAGTGTCGATTCTTACGGATGGCGGGAGGTGTACAGTACTGGTGCTACTCAGGAAAACTGGGTGGTCTGCCTCCACCAAAAAAAATATTATTATCATTATTATCATATATATGCTATTTCCTCTCGGCATCTATTTTACGCTTGCGTAAAACTTTGCTTGTTTTGTATTTTATATAGCTTTACAACAACATCTTAGTGTTTCTTTTGCTAGTATCTCTGGATGTGGACTTTTTGTTAGAGAATTCTTTTTGATGGGATGTAGTTTTGTTTACACTGTCTTGCCTATTTGGGCGCTGAAAACAGGTTAATAACAGGACTGTGCACATATAAAATCGATTTAAGCTAACATCTAGGCCTTATTGCCTACTGACCGTTCCAAGTCGGAAACCCTATCTTCACTACCCTTTCTGTTGTATTTTGTCGTTTTCATTGTATAATTAATTAAATATTGCTCCTTGTTTGTTGTACAGTGCGGACCTACGATGCCATTCCTTTTGGACGCTGTTGTTTCTATAGGACCCTACATCTCATTTTTGACTCTGAACTACTTTCTATGTACATGTATGTTTTATGTATATGTTACCTTGCCAGTTGGATAGTTGCATGCAATTTGAACATCCTAGTTCTTTAAATAGTTTCCCGCCTAAAAGCTTTCCCTAACATCACTTTTGTCACATCAGTCAGCGGAGTAGGTCCTTTCTCTCCAAATAGAATTATTATTGATAATTTAGAGTTTCTTGCCTGTCTATATTGTGCCACTATATTAAGGCCATTAGTATTGTTTTATTTAATTTGGATTTAGGTGTGAAATGTTGTATTTTGTTTGACATGCTGGAATGATGGAATAATTACTTTGTACATGTTTGTTCCTGGCTGTTTGTTTACATATATTAAAAAGTATATAAACCTTCAAAGAAAATAATTCTTGTCTCTAATTACAAACCATTACAACATATACATAATACGTCGTTCACATGTTACATGTACTAGTAATTTTTTCACAAAACTAAATAAATACGAGCCAGATTTAAACACCTTATATAATCACGAACCCTTTATTCACTTACTTCAGGTACCGTATTTGTATAACATTTTAATGGCATTTTAAGTTTGCTGATATAGCGAGAGTATTCGTAAACTTGTTTAGCGTTTTTATTGTGTTTGTGTTAACTTTAACATATTTTGTACTACGCTATTGATATCTGGCCTGGAATTCACCAACCATTCTTACACTTGAACTCAAGTACTCAAATTTCGTTCACAAATATTTCCATGACCTTTAAAGATAAACAATTGTACGAAGTTGCTTTTTATTAGTATGCATCATATTTGAATACATAGCAGCTGTTTATGAACGTTTATCCTTTAAATTCATATAAATATGTGTGATTGAAATTTGAATACTTGAGCTTTAGTCTAAGAATATTTACAAGAATGGTTGGTTAATTCAAGGCCTGGTTCAATTTTATTTGCAAAATGAAACCTATATTTCTATGTAAAACATATGACCCCTATGAGGGGGTCAAATTTAACGTCAGGATCGCCATTTTAAAAACAGGATAAAGGACTAGGTAAATGCATATTAAACCGCTAGCTGTTGTAGTTTCAGAGAATGTGCACCTACGATGCCACTGCGTTCGGACGCTGTGGTTTCTATAGGACCCTATATATCATTTTGATGCTAACAACTTGTACAAAGGGCGATGTGTCAACATTTACCAACTGGTAATTTTAAATGGGTCGGTAAATTTGAAGAAGGGAAATCAAACTATATTGTTGAGTGTGATCTTGAACATCCAGAAGAGTTACATGACTTGCATAATGATTATCCTCTCGCTCCGGAAAGTTTAAATATAAAAGATGAGTGGTTGTCGGACTACTGCAAGAACTTGAAGAATAAGTTTGATTTGGGAACAAGTAAAATAAGGAAACTTGTTACTACATTGAAGGAAAAGGAAAAATATGTTACACATTATAGAAATTTAAAGTTGTATGAAAGTTTGGGGTTGAAAGTGAAAAAGATACACAGGATACTCCAGTTTGAAGAGTCTCAATGGTTGAAAGTGTATATCGACTTTAATACTACAAAAAGGACAGCTGGTAAAAATGCTTTTGAAAAAGATTTCTTGAAGCTTATGAATAATTCGGTATTTGGCAAGACGATGGAAAACCTGAGAAAAAGAGTTAATGTTAAGCTGACGCATGACGAGGAAGTTCTTTTGAAATATGTGGCAAGACCATCGTTTATTTCTTGTAAGATGTTTAGCGAAAACTTGTTTGCTATAAACAGAATGAAAGAAAGACTTGTCTTAAATCGCCCTTGTTATGTTGGTATGTGTATAATATATTACTTTATATATGGAACAAACATTTGTGGAAGAGATATGTGAAAAACTTGAGGAGTTAAAAGGTAAATATAGAAGAGAAGTGTTGGCATGCAAACAGGGCTGGGTGGAATATGATGTGATTCGTGCTGATTTTTTAGATACTAGGAAAGTCAAATTAACAAAAGAGGGCGATTACTATCGGAAAAAAATTATTATCTAGAAAAACTTGATCATATAAAAAAAAAGCTTTTCAATTTGAAGAGCAAAATACACAAATGCAAAAAAATAAAATATTCTATGATCGAGCGTGATATGTATAGTGATGACGAGGATGATTGCCCTGTTACTTCTGATTTTGTTTAACAGCCAAGACTAGACCTGATGTCGTTTTGGGTCGTGTGATTTGGAAACTTCGCCAAAAGTAGATTCACCCAAAATGAAATAGTTGCACACTTCCAAAAATGTAGCAAGATTAATTATTTGCGGGTAGTTAACAAACTGGGGCCTGTTCCTTCCGACTTTGTTTAACAGCTGAGACTAAAATCATCTGCGGTGTTGGGTTTGAAAGATATTGATTACCTGATCTGCAGTTGTTTTATTTGGGGTTGATTAAAAAAGTAGCAAGTCGTTATTATCAATTATTTAAAAGTAGTATAGAAAGTAGCGGTTCTGGTGGGTTTTTTTTGAGGGGGGTTGCAATGAGTTTTAAATTTGATGGTTGGCTTGCCGGCCGACAAATTTACTGACTCACTACAACAAACTCTCCTAAAAAAACTGCACCAGAACCGCTACTTTCTATACTACTAACTTCTGCTCTGAGACCACAAGGTATAGAGTTCTCATATCATACTGCATGTAGGATAAGATTATGGTCCTTTACCAGTTGTGTTCAAATGGTGACACTGGAGTAAAATATGGCCCCGCCCTGGGCGTCGTAGATTTATATAAAAGTTATGTAGTAAAATCGTTAGAAAATATCCTTCTTTGAAACTACACTAGCTGGAGGTTTTATATTTTGCATGTACCATAATCTTATTGTCCTCTAACAAAGATTTTCTTCTCTGAAACCAAAGTTATACACTTACTGAGCATGAATGAATGAATGAATGAATGTCTTTATTTATAGAGGGTGACCCAATTAGCCAACACTAATCTCCCTTGGGGCCCTCTGTAAAGTCATACATATACAATGCAAAACATATATAATAAAACAAAAACTGATAATTTCTTAAAATGCATATATACACGCACGCACATACACATACACATACACATTCACATCCATGTACACATTCATTATTATTATAATTATATACACATATATGCATAATTATATACATGGTTTGAGGTGATGGTTTGCAAAATAAAGTGGCACACAGTACAGAAGATGTCATTAATTATCTTAAACTGCCATATATAACAATACGTAATTATTGCATTATGATTGTTTTTTCAGCCATTTAACAATGCTTTTCCATATAATTGTTCAAGAGTATGACATACCTCCTTTAAACAATTCTTTGTTTGGTCTTGGAGTTATATAATTGTATTTGTATATTATCTGCGAGATAACAGCAGGATGAAACATATCACAAATATATGACGGGACTGTATTTTTTGATACTCTATACATAAATTTTGCCTTTTGAAGAAATATCCTTTGCTCGATATCAAGGGAATTTATAGTAACCAGTGCTTCATTTAGTCTTGTATATTGGTCGCCTAAAATAGTAGGACATGTTCTCCGCCTCAAACGTAATACAAGTTGTATGTTAGTTTTCTTTGTATTTCCCCATATTATATTACAATAATCTAGATGAAGTTGAACATATGCCTTATAAAATATTATCCGGTAATTTAAAGGAATATATGATTTTATTCTTGACAGTAGCCAGATGTTGACTGATATTTTCTTACGAATATACATTATAAGATTATCCCACTTCAAGTGTTCATTTATATGCATTCCTAGAATTTTATCACCTGTTGTAATTTGCAGTTCAGTGTTATTGCATTTTAATGACAATTTATTATTTACAAGTTGTACACGCTTTTGAGGTGTAGTAACTAAGAGCACTTTAGTTTTTTCAGTCTTTAAAACCATACCATTATTTAGGCACCAAGCATTGAGAGCATTTAAAGCAGTTTGAAGATTTTGCTCAATTACAGCTTTTGATGAGTTAAAGCTGTACAGTCCCTATTTTAACTGGTAATAACTCATGAATATGAATGAGTCACGTGTGAAGTAGTTTCAAATCGACGAACACCCCAAAAGTCGGTATGTAAGGAGAAATCGATACGTAAAATGGCACATTTTTATTTAGCCTCCGTACAGGTAACATCGATAAATATACGGCTCCAGAATATATGTGATAACAAAATAGTTGCCCGGAACGGGATTTGAACCATAGCCTTGCACTTGTAACATTTGAAAGATGTTCGCTGAACCTCTAGACCACTGCTATTTATTGGTATTTTGTAGCATTTTTAACACTAAATAGGCATTACGTAATAATAAGAGCGCGCATACAAACTCATCAAGCGCTAAATAACAAGTCGAGATATGGTTGATTTGAGGCGAAGTATTAGTTTCATATTGATAATATCCAGTAATACACTAGGCAATGTTAATTTACACGTGCGACAATATGGACTGCATATTTATTGATCCATCATTAGTTGTGTTCAAATATGTTACGTTATTTTGCCTCATAATATATGGTAGTTAGTATACTATTTTTTCAAGTAGCGTTGTAGTTCAGTGGATAGAGCACAGGACTTGAAATCAGAAGGTCGTGTGTTCGAGCCCTGAAAGAAACTAACTTTTCTTTTTGTAAAAATTTCTGTTACCTGTGTATAGGTACGATGTGCACTGGTCGATGTATATACAGTAAATGATTTCCTTCGCTATATTTGCTCGTTTAAATACCCGATTTTGACAGGAGCTGGTGAACATGAAGTTACAAATAAAGACACGCCTACAAAGAAGAAATCGATTGATATAGGGACTCTGTAGCTTTAACATCGTAGATAGTGGTATTATAAGCATACATGTCTGTATGAGATACAGTACTATCAAGACATATAGGAAGAAATATAAAAAGATCGGACAGGGAAAGCAGCATTCAAGGAGGACAGTCAACCACAAAACATAGAAACAAACACGCAAACAAACTTCATTTATGAATAATAAGAATAGAAGTGGTCCTAAGATAGAGCCTTGTGGTACACCGCATGTGATTAACTGTTTATCAGAGAGAATCCCATTTATTGAAACATTTTGTTTCCTATCTGTTATATAAGATTTAAACCTCTTAACTGTACTGTCACTACATTTATAGATCTGAAATTTTTTTTAAAAGAATATTATGATCCACTTAGTCAAACGCTTTTCTAAAATCAACCATTATTACACCAACCCATTTACCCTCATTTAATCCTTTTAACCACTTGTCGAACATATGAACTAAAGCCATTTCGCAGCTATGACTTTTTCTAAATCCACTTTTTGATTTGCATACCAATTTATAATAATTTAAAAAATCAATGAACAAGTTGTGTACATGTTTTTTAATCAACTTGGAAAGAATTGGTAAAAAAGAAATTGGTCTATAGTTGTTGCATTATCAGATGCACTGACTTGAATAAGGGATTACCCTTAGCAGCTTTCCAGGTATCTGTCTTATACTACAATTAATAATATATGCAATACTTTTTTATATAACATCGGCTGATAGTTTTAGTAATTTAGGACCAATTTGGTCTAGTCCCGTGGCTTTGGATGTATCTAAACAGAGAAGCATTTTACGAGTTTGTTGAGGGGAATGTTAAAATACATTTTGTCAGGAACAGTGCGTTTTACAAATTATTTTACTTCTGCAAAGTCTAAATTTGGAATAGGCTCTTTTAAATTTGCAGCTATACTAACAAAAAAAAATATTAAACTCATTTGCCATCTCGAAATTATCTGTTATTTCTTCACCATTTTTATTGATTTGATTTATAGAATTTCTTTTTTGCGACGTTTTTGTGGAGGCACCGTGCTCTTTAAATATTTTCCATATTGACTTTGGATCTGATTTTCCTTCTTCAATTTTCCTTTCATAAGAGGACTTCCTAGATTCTTTAATCAAATTACATACTTTATTTCTTAAAATTCTGTAATTTGGAACATCATGTTTTGCTTTACGTTTATCTCTTGCCTTTATTGCATCTAAAATATCAGAATTAAGCCAATCAGGCGGATGGAGTTTTGTAACCCTATGTATTCTAAGCGGCACATGTTTATCAATAACACTTGAGAAATTAGTCACCCAGGTGTTAAGTAAGTCATTTGCATCTGTATAGCTTTCATGTGTGCTCCATGATATGCTTTTAAGATCATTAATAAAGTTTTCGCCAACAAAAGTTTTAAAAGACCTATATTAATAGATTGATAAGTGTTTGTTTTATCTTTAAAATTTAATTTACCTGTACAGAAAATTTGATAGTGGTCACTAATGCCAATTTTTTATACTTTAACTCATACTATTTTCTTCAAATTCGTATAAACATGATCTATGAGAGTTTTTGAACTTGTACATTCTCTTGTTTGTTATTTTACCATTTGAACTAGCCCTAATCTGCTAATGATGAAATATAATTAGACCATTCTACATTTATCTGTGGATTAAGTATATCACGATTTATATCTCCTAGAATAATTAATTCTTTTTCCTCTAATTGAAATTTCTATCCAACTGTCCAACAACATCGCCCGGGATCCGTCTTCACACTTGTTGACATAGCCCCTGATCCTAACTTGGAATCTGTTGAGATTCCACCCTATAACCGTATATGTACTTAACGGGCATGAAAAGTCGTATTCCACCATCCAACCAGCATTGGCCTTGGGGTTAGTCACCACCGCTTGGGACATAACCTTTGGATCAAAACTTGGAAACATGGGTCACTGCGGACATAACGCTGGGTCATAACTTGGAAAATTGTTTAATACCGCTTCATAATGTGTTACACGCTACCTAAATATATATTCATAGACATGATTGTCTAACTAGACTAGCAACCATTCTTACCGGAAACCCTCAATTTTGATTTTAAAATGTCCGCATGTTTATTTTTCCTCTAAATCTGCACTGTGGTATACATGTCGTATAATCTACAGAATTTAGAATGACAACGAGCCACTGAATAACTTAAACTAGAAGATACAAATCGCTCGCTGATATCAACAATGACAGTTGCATAAAACATGCAAAACATTAGTAGCTGGCACCGTCAATGCACAGAATGTAAATGGTATGCATGATGAAGAATCAATCTTGGGTATCCGGTTCAGACAGGGAAATTCCAATCCTCGGTGTAACTGTTTTATTCGGAACCGAGGCTCTGCCAACAATTATACCTCGTGCTGGAATTCCCGATCTTCACCGAGTACCCATGACCGATTCTTATAATCTGTGTTAGGAATAAAACTCGATACAAGCAAATCGTGTTTAATCTCTTCCACTATAATCTGAGTACAAGACTGATTTTTTTCACACCGAAACCCATCATCATGCAATTGATATTATTATACCTCACATAAAACGCCCATGCTAAATCACCCTAGACAACAAGGTGTAATTGCTTACTATCTGACTCGAGGTTGATAATACACGATGATAGTAAATCGCAGAGTGATTGTTTAAATCAATCATCGCATGCGCAGCTTTATTGCGCGTTGGTGTGCGTACTGTTTCAGTGACGTCTTCGGCTCAGTATGGTGAACTTGCTTTTTTAGCTCACCTGAGCCGAAGGCTCACAGGTGAGCTATTGTGATCACTCTTCGTCCGTCGTCCGTCCGTCCGTCCGTCCGTCGTCCGTCGTCGTTAACTTTTACCTCGTTAAGACGATAGGGCCTTCATTTTTCATCCGATCTTTAGCAAACTGAAACAAATTATTAATAGCAATGGAAGCTCGAACAAGTTCGAAAACCAGCGAGATCGGTCCTGTAACAGCGGAGTTATGGCCCTTGATTTATATTTTGCCTCGTTAAGACGATAGGGCTTTCATTTTTCATCCGATCTTTACCAAACTTAACCAGATTGTTAATATCAATGGAAGTTCGGAAAAATACGAAAATCAGCAAGATCGAACCAGTAACAGAGGAGTTATGGCCCTTGATGTTGTTAAAAATGCTATATTTTGCATCGTTAATACGATAGGGTCTTCATTTTTCATCCGATCTTTACCAAACTTTACCAGATTGTTAATAAAATGAAAGTTCGGACAAGTTCGAAAAACAGCGAGATCGAACCAGTAACAGAGGAGTTATGGCCCTTGATTTAGTTAAAAATGCTATATTTTGCCTCGGTAATACAATAGGACCTTCATTTTTCATGCGATTTTACCAAACTTTATGAGATTGTTAATATTAATGAAAGATCGGACAAGTTGGAATCTAGCCAGATCGGACCAGTGACAGCGGAGTTATGGCCCTTGATTTAGTTAAAAATGCTATATTTTGCCTCGTTAAGTCTATAGGGCCTTCAGTTTTCATTCGATCTTTACCAAACTATACCAGAGTGTTACTATCAATGAAAGCTCGGACAAGTTCGAAAACCAGCCAGATCGGACCAGTAACAGCGGAGTTATGGCCCTTGACTTAGTTGTAAATGCTCAATTTTGCCTCGTTAAGACGATAGGGCCTTTATTTCTCATTCGATCTTTACCAAGCTTTACCAGAATGTTAATATTGTTACCTTGTTGTGTAACAAACCTATGGGTTCTGATTTATTGATTATTTATATATGGAAGGATGGATGGATGGATGGATGAAAACTATTAAACTTATCTTTATATATTTTTTTTCTTACTATTTTCTATTTACTATTTACAAATTCATAAAAATTATAAAAATACCTTTTTCATTGTTTGTTTTTATATTTTCTACTTATTTATCTTTATATTTTTAACCGTATTAACTTTTTCTTGGTTCTTATCTATCTCTGTTGTTGTTTTAACTTATCTCTACCTTCTTCTACCCTTCTCTAACGGGTTTACGTTATGACTTCGTTTATATATTCGGGCGAATAATTACACGCGTTGCTGAAGAACCGTTATTTCTATTGGTTGAAGCAGTTCGCTTACAACCAATCAGAATACCGTTAACAAATAGAGAAATTAGCTCGCTTCCGTTATAAAATTGTGTGTTTGTTAAATCTAAAAATATGTCTCTTATTCGACAAATAAACGTTAATACAATGAAAGAGCGATATGAATCAATAATACAACTTCGTATGTGTCGTGCTCGGCCGTTTCCAAAGGTCCATTATCATACTCTTTTTTTTACAGGTTAACAAGGTATGTAATTACGCATGACAGTACGATATCACTGAAATATAAACTAAACAATATTGTGTTTTTATGTACGATACACTGTACAGTATGACTAGCGTATAGACTAGTGAAACGGCGAATAGCCTACATAGCAATATCAATGAAAGTTCGGACAAGTTCGAAAACCAGCCAGATCGGACCAGTAACAGCGGAGGTATGGCCCTTGATTTAGTTGTAAATGCTATATTTTGCCTCGTTAAGACGATAGGGCCTTCATTTTTCATTCGATCTTTACCAAGCTTTACCAGATTGTTAATATCAATAAAAACTCTTCTTTTTTGACGAAACTTTGCACGAAGCATTGGAATGATTTCTAGTTGTGCCTATTGTATATTTTTCCGGTTTGTTGATTTTTGATGGAGTTACGGCCCCTTGACATTTTTACTTTAGATTTCTTGTCGGCGCTACCGTCCTAAACGCCTTGTTGGATTTCGACGAAACTTGGCAGGAGCTTTTGTTCCAGTTCGCTAATTTTTGACGGAGTTATGGCCCTTTGACATTTTTACTTTGAATTTTTTGTCGGCACTACTACTCCTAAACGGCTTGTTGGACTTCTATGAAATTTGGCAGGAAGCCTCAGTATGATGTCTATTTGTACGAATCTCGGTATATGAATGAAATCTTGGACGGGTTCGAAAACCAGCTAGATATTGTTAGTAACGACAGAGTTATGGCCCTTGATTTGTTGAAAATGCTATATTGTATTTTCCTTTGTTAAATCTGTAGCTACTTCATTTTTTATCTGATCTTTACCAAATTTGTTTAGAATGTTAATATAAACCCCAACCCATTTTGATGAAATCTCATTCATAGAAGAAAGTGGGACAAATTAAACAATACCCATGCCAGACTAGACACAGCAGACTTATTGTTACAGCTAAACGGATAACATACCGAACCAAGATTCGACCTTAACTTGCATATTTAGTACACTAGAGTATTATGATACATACATATTTGTCTATAAGTAGTATGTTATATATATATATATATTATTTTTTTCTTAACAATTTAATATTATGTGAACGAGCAAATTCAGTTATCGTATGCAATGTAATATGGTGTACAGCAATCGGAATGGGTGTGGAAACCACGTGACGTTTTGATCGGTTTCATGGCAACAAAATGTAAAAAAAGGGCTCGATTCAGGTAGGTGTTTTCTTCATAAATTTCTTAAAATTTAACGAATTTTGTTTAAATAAAGCTCACATACCCCTCCATTATGAGCTCTTTCCTCCGCCACAAACGAGGGCTGGCGTGGCGCAGTCGGTAGCGCGGCGGATTTGTAACCGGAGGCCCCGGGTTCAATCCTCCGTGGTGCCACTGAGTTCCGTCGGTGTGTTCTTGGGCAAGACACTTTTCCTTAGCCTCGTCCGTCGGATGGGGACGTAAACCGGGCGGTCCCGTGTATCGGTCTATCAACCGAGCACGTTAAAGAACCATATGAATCTATTCGATAATAAGAGTAGGGCAGGTTCCCGGATTCCTATGTATCCTTCCCCTCTCTCTGGGGCGGCTCTAAATAACCTGTACTGTGTTGATGAGCCGTTAAACAACATTCAATTCAATTCCTCCGCCACAAGAGGCAATTTGGTTCATTCGGTACTTTCGTTTCAAAGAATGTGGGAGGGGCTAATCTCGGGAAGTACTGGATAAATCGATTATCATTTTGTGGCGGTGGGAAGAGCTCACTTTGAAGGGGTATGTGCACTTTAGTTCGATAAATATAAAGACATTTATAAAGCGAACACCTATCTGAATCAAGCGTTTTGATTACACCTTTATGCCGTGAAACCGAGCAAAAAGTCACATGGTTTCGCCGCCCTGAGGAACAAAGTAATTAGCATTTTTAATTATCAGATGACAATTACATATATTCCGTAAGGTGGAATTTAATGTGTTCTTTGTTTCAGTTTAGTGATTCTTCTCAAATACAGGGTGTCCACAAAGTAAGATAACACTTTCACGTCTAATTAATTTCCCATTAGTACGGCATGAACCCTACTAAAATTCAAATACCCATAGAAGAAAGTTGAAAGTTTTTTATGCAAAAAAATCAAGTAAATAAATACATTATTTACAGACTTAATCTGTCTTTGACGTCATTTTAGTAATTTATGATGTTCTCCAAGTGACGTCCTTTCAACAGCTTCCCTTGTCTAACTCGTATAATGAAATTGTTAACCACACTGCTACAGGTTTCTTTGCTGATTTTCTTCACTTCCCGTCTGATATTCTTCAACAACATATCTGTGTCTACGGGTTTAGGTTTGTACACGACTGACTTAAGGAAGCCCCAGAGGAAGAAGTCGCAGGGGTTTAGATCAGGACTGTGGGCAGGCCAGGAAACTCCACACTCCTTCACGTCTGGGTATCGCCGGGATAGCACTCTGTCGCCGAATGTATCATGTAGGAATTCTAATACCACATTAGACGTATGCGGAGTAGCACCATCTTGCATAAACTAGATATTTTGCATATTTTCTGGTTGCTTTTGAAGCGCAGGAATGAATTTGTTTCTAAGAAGAGACAGATACCGCTGTGAATTTACTGTATCGTTGAACACATATGGACCAATCACTCCATGTGAGGACATCGCACACCAAACTGTTAATTTTTCACTATGCAAGGGTCTCTCGGTGAAACAATGCGGCTGCTCATCTGCCCAGAATCGCATATTCTGTTTGCATACATGTCCAGACAAAAGGAAATGAGACTCGTCAGTAAACCAAACATTCTGAAATGCATCAGCGTAATTGTCGGCGACGTCAGCTGCCCAGCGACAAAAGTCAAGTCTTTGAACCTGGTCTGTGATAGATAATTTCTGCATAATCTGAATTTTGTATGGGAAAAGTTTAAGATCTTTCCTCACTATATTGTGAACAGTCGATTTAGAAATACCTGTCTGAAGACGTTCGCCGCACTGATTTCTCTGGACTGGAACATAACAGTTCTTGAAGTGAACTCACGTTTTCCTCGCTTCTACTGGACCTTGGCCGACCCGATTTCGGAATATCATTTAGCGATCCATGTCGTTTTATTGACAATCTTGAAAATATGTTTTCTACTCACAGTTGCATTCTTAAAATGAGATTTAAACTTCCTCTTAACATCTGTGACGCATTTAGTTTCGTAATATTTTTTCACGACAAAAATACGCTGTTCCGACGTCAGTCGCGTCATTTTGAAAATAACAACTTATTTTGATGACGTCATGATGGCGCAACGTTATTACATTTAGCGCGCTTTTTATACAACCGTCTGAAACTTCAAGTGATCCCCGATAGTTTGATGTAAGATTCTTACAAATAGCCTGAACTATCGCTAAGTTATGAAGATATCAAAGTGTTACCTTACTTTGTGGACATCCTGTATACACTTAATACTTAATTTATGTATTAGTTGCTATATAGAAACGAGACAATATCTAAGAAAGTACCCCACTTGTAGTATTGTATATTTATACCACTGCCCTAGAATGCATTTTTTTTTTAGAGAAAGCCGGTATCTGTGCACAACAATTGCTTCACATTCTATATCGTGTATATTATTGTATGAATATAGACCACAAATAATTCTGAACATTTTTATTTACAGGCAGATTTGTTCTACAAATGGTACAAACGAAATGCAGGGTAAGTCAATAATTAATTCTGAAAATCAATGCAAATAAACAACATATTATTATATGAACATTTAAACAATGGCCTTAATGATATGGAACAATAAGCATGAGAATTTTTAATAAAACAAGAGCGCCTTTATCGCTATACTGGATAAAATGGCAATGACTGTTTGAGCAAAACAAATTAGTACAAACAAGAAGATTAACATAACCAATAAAATAAGAACCACAAAACCTGCCCCACTGGGATTTGAACGCATGAATCAAGCTTTTTTATGAGAAAACAAACCAACTAGTGGGCCATTTGTACATGAGTAGAAGTTGTTTATTTTTTCTATTTTAGTAACGTCGGCCATATTTATTGACAGGTATGGAAACATTCCATAAATCTGAGAAAGAGTTCTACATATTAATTGTATTGTTATACGACGTGACGCCTAATACCCAACAGTACGTCAAACCAGTCAGATGTGTTAGCAAACATAAGTACCTACCAACAAATACTGAAAAGGGGATCCCTTGAAAGCAACAAACACAAACAAGAGATAAAAGTAGCAGACTGTTTTATTGAGCCTGTTCATGACCGGTAATGTAAAGTGCAACATCTCTCACGCCTCCTAGTACCGGCTAAAGCGATAATCCACTTTAAAGCCAAAAATAATTGTCTTAATGATCCCAAAGGATCAGTAAGTAATAACACTACTGATATGATGTAGTCGGGGCAACTTTTTACAGCCGCCAAACAGCCATAAACAAGCGCTAGTATGAATGTCAATACATACTGAAATATCACTATACTCATAGAAAAATACGAGTATTTAATGTTCTTTGTTATAAATTATTAACTATTCTTGCTATCATAATGTATATGTTTTCCCTTTGTATGAATACAGGTTTGTGCTCAAATGATACAGCATGCTACCCCGGCGTGTGCAGCTTAGAGAATGAATGCACGTGTGCAAGTGGATTTTCAGGTTTCGGATGTTTAACGTGTAAGAAATTAAGTCATTGTGCTGTTTTAAGTTTAATTATAGTTATTTGGACGTTTTAAGATGGCTTGAAAATAGTCCATATAATGTATATCTTGACCAAACTTCCGTTTCGCCATAGTTCTTTTTTTAAATGAAATTATATTGCGATCCAATTATTTTCTACCATTTGCGTCCACAATTCGATGTGGATAGGTTAAATATCATTGTATTCAACACCAATACTTAATCGAACGAGTAATGACGAAATAATTCATATGCATTTACGTTACATTGATTTATCTGCATCGGAAGTGTATCCTTGTTTATGAACACGAGACAATGTCGGCGTATTCAGGACACGATAATTGCATATCAATCGAAGGTCACATGTATATACATTGAATATGAAAGCTAAGCCTACTTCTATTTACAATCAAGACGTCCATGTTATTATTTATCCAACACTGTAGAGTGTGTTTATCTGCATTATGACTATGTTTTACAGTTGATGCAGCCTATAACTTGACATCTATATCTGCGTGTGAATCATCTTTGGCTAATATAAGACGATCTGACGGAAGATTGATTTTTAATTACACGTAGGTGTTACACTTATAATATATGTTATAATACAGTTATAATAAGTCGTGTAATCAAAAGCGTGTTAATGGTTCAATACATTTCATCATTTCATTTTTCACTATTTGCGTCTACTGTAACATGCGGTCTACTTAAAATAGGTTACTCTATTGTGCTTACATAAGGGCAAAATGACAACATTCGTTTCAGTTTGCAGCTCAACCTTATATTGCGAAGGAAAATACAGCATAATGTAATGCCCACAGCATTTACACAAGCATAAACGTTACGTTTGTTATCGACTGATACTTATTCTCAACAGAATACCATGTCCAGCTGTCGGAAATGAATATAACACCATATGGAGTAACAAGGCGTTTAATTACGCCAAACTATCAATGGACATATACTACCAGGAGATACAGAACCTTCCACCTCGACCTCCTTATGTGAAAGATGCTGGTTTTGGAATCGTTTCAAACGAGATACATGTCGTACACACAAGTGACCCTAGAGAAGGCATGTAATTGTATCACCATTTCTTAAACATCCTCCGCTTTTCATTGGTTAAGGGCCAAGGTGTACCAGACAATATTACCCGCCAATGACCGGTTATACGAAATCCTACTGAAAAATAAAATAATAATGGCGAACAAGTTAATAAACTTCCGATTCAACATTAACGTTTTGTGAATTTTACTGTTTCCTGTTTAATCAGGGTGCACACCCTTGTGTATTTATTCATTTTCAATATTTGATCAGCCGCGAAAACAGATGACAACTTTACAAATTCGTCCCCTTAACGATTTTTGTTTTGGCATTTAAAATTAAACTTGCAATATTTATCAGTCAATACCGTTTAAAAAATAGTATAAAGGAGAAATTTTGATATCGGCGAACACGGTAAATACAAAACATATTGAATTCTGGTTTGATTTAGACTACATGAACGGTACCCGTTCAGGCCCTCTAGCCCCGGGTTAAGACGTATCTCAGAATGATTTCTTTTACTCGATATGAACTCATGAAACATGAACTTATATCGAGTCAAAGAAGCATTCTGACATGCGTCAATCTTTCCTTAAACAGAAGAACGCCCGGAACATTTTACATTGTAATACATCAAAAGCATGATAAGGGAAATAACCTTTGTTTAATATAATTGCAAATATATATATTTAAATTGCTCTGACACCGAATACTGAGAATGAAATTAAATCAAATAGATTTGAATATTGCCATACACCCTGTTGAAAATCTGTGTAACTAATATAGTTTGAACATTAATGATTTCACTTATTTGAATCAAACTTAATCTAAATGGTTGAATTTTAAAAGTGATGTGTATGTTTGTCCTTGCACTATTGTACGGCGATGGTTAATCTAAACTATATATAAAAAAGTACTAAATGTAATCAGCTTTTAGAAAAATCATTGTTAAACTTGAAAAACGATAATATGTTATTCATTTATATGAAAACACTTTAATTTTATGGGAAATAAATTTTACTTATCAAAAGCACGTGTTTGATTTTTTATTCAATTTGGCCTGATTGACTAGTCAGTAGCTTACGGCAGGGTTTCGAAAGATGGAAACACCTCGTATTGGATATAGAGTACATGTGGCTGCACGGTAGGCTGAAATTTGCAATGTTTGTAGAAATGGCTTCGTTTTGTGTACATTCATTGTAACCCAAACATCTATTTTGTTGCTTTTTTATTTTGATTGTTTTGAATTAATACACATGCTGCACGTATTATAAAATGCACACTTAATCTGGAGACAGTTAAATAAATATGTTGAATGATCCATCGACATGATTAAAAGGAGAAATGTGTAAAATAAGATTAAATACAAATCCGTGTTTTATTGCAGGAAATGGTGGTAGATACGTTGCGTTTAATAACACGTACACATGTGATAACGGAGCTTCAGATGCTACACCGTTAAATAGTATTGTACGATGTGAAATTATTGAACCGAATTACAAAATCAACACTGAAAACGGAGACACGTAAGTATGTTTACGAAGAAGAAAGGTACTATTATACCAGACTTTCTAGTGCAGCACATTGTTTTCTCAAGTGTACTGTGTTGATTCTCAATTGCTTTACTCGGATATATAATGTATACAAATTACTTGTATGTGGGTAAATTATATAATGTATATAATTGATCAAATAATCACACTTGCCTTATAAATTATACAGATGTTGTTTGTTACGTCTGGCTGATCATGTCATGATTTTGTTATGTTTTTAATTCCATGATATGGTCATCTGAATAATAGATGAAAAACAATTCATAGTGCTTGTTACACTGTTCTACAATGGGAAAACATTAAGGAAAGATGTGAATTTTGTAACTTGCCTGGACACATTACACAATCGTCTTAGTAATTGAATACATAATGTAAATAATGTAGAAACTGAAAGATTTTTGAAACAAAAGATGATTGTTAAGTATCACCGGAAAAAAATGTGTATATTGCGACGTCCTACCTTAATCATATAAGGGAATACTTATAAAGGGTTGTAACACTAAATAATAGGCTGTTGTGAAGATGCTATTAACTCGATATTGTACGGCCAAATATCTAAACGTATACTATTGCTTTTCTAGGTTTAGTGTTCAATTTAAAGTGAAACCTGGCGGCTTCCGAAAGGTGATGCATGATACACTCAGAACCGATGCTTATAGCGGAAAGTCCATACAAAAAACATCAGAAATCATGTTCGACTTTATTGCTCCTTTACATTGCTCGGAGACAAAAACACAATGTGCTGGAAAAAACACTCCTATAGAAATTGATATGGATATCACAAGGGTATGGATCAGATTAACATTTTCTTAAATTTTAATATGTACTGAATTTGTCGATACACATGCTATTAAAAAAACGAGACAGACAGAGAGAGATAGAGAGAATGAGTGAGAGAGAGAAAAAGAATACATAACATTTTTATCGTATAATACATGTATTATCATATTACCTATTTTCAGGACCCGATTTTACCCCGCTGGGAAGGATGGTCAGATAATCTTGCTGGAATGGCAAAATACAATTTGGAAATATTTAAACTGGATCCAGATGTATCTGGTTACTTAACAGAACTGTCTCCGCTTTCACCGATATTTTTTTATCAAACAATATCAAACATAGTCAATCCGAGTTTTCAAACGTTTACTCCTAAGTCGGCTGGGATGTATTCAATTCTTTTAGAAGTGCTTGACAATGCCAATAATTCAAAAATTGCAAGAAAACTTGTACTGTTCGATAACGCGTCGAAGGTTACAATAACCGAACCCGTATTAGGTGTTGGACATGTCAACTCAGTTGGAGATGGTGGAATGTACGTCGTCAGCGCCATACGGGAGACTGGATACATGTGGCAGACTTCATTCGTTGGATCCAAAACACGTATTGTACTTAACTGGGAGAAACATTTTGTCAATCGACTTCATAATGATGGAAAGTTTCTTAATAGGGTTCTTCCATATCCGACACAATTCCTGAACTTATCCGATGATGGCATCCTTAGAAGTGAAAAGTATATTGCCTTTATTTGTTAACATTTATAACCATCAAAGTAAAATATTATATATTTTTTCAAAGGTATTCGTCAATTTTAAGTTATAGTTACGATTAGTAACGTTTAAACAACAACCAATACTGTAAAGTCTAAAAAGGCTGATGCTTATATCATTGTATGGTCTTGAATGCCATGAGAGGGAAAGGTCAACTAGACAATTCGGTTGGGTTATGTTGTTTAATTTTTAAGGATAAGTTTATTAGATGGGAGTTTCAGGCTTTGCGCAATACTTGTTTTCTGATCGGTGTACACGTCTATTCTTATTGAACCAAATAATATGCGATTAGATAGTTAATTAAACAGTTATTTTGGAACAAAACTGAGTTTATCACTATATATTTAAATTGAAATATATTGGTAAATAAGTAAAACTTGGTCGTAAAATAATTTCTTATTCGGCTCCAGTTGATTTAGTCTATATTGATGATTACGATTCATGTATTATAATTGCAGATATGTGTCTCTCGATGACACTGATGGTGAGCGAACCGTTGATGCCATACCAAACAAAAACGGGATCGTCAATTTTGAAATGTACACAGTATATACAGACGATATATCAGTACGTTTTGCACTTTGCTTTTATTTATAAAAACAAAGTTTATTTATCAAGAAACATAATTGTTTTCTAGTGACCTGAGTATAATTCCGTTGATAAAACATAAATATAACGCATAACATAATGTATTGATAGTGCTTGCTGGTACATTGGAATGTAATATATTGTTAGCACTTACTCTTAAGTCTCTTTCCGTGGTACATGTCCATAAGCATGTCCATGATTATACTAATCATTTCATTATATAGTGAATGTGCTTTTAATTAACGGATCATTATCAAATTATACGTCATTTCTATATGTCAGAGAAGGAGCAGAAGGATACATAGGAACCCAGTAACATGTCATTTGCTTTCTAATGAATATAGTCCTACGGATCTGTTACGTGCTCGTATGATGTACTCCGATATACGATACAGCCCGTGTTTACGTCTTCATCCACGGATGAGGCTACGTGCAAATGTCTTGCCCAAGAATACGTGTAGAGCTTTGAAACCGGGTCCTTCGGATTTCAAGTCCACCTTGCCACCTTACCACGACAATCCCCATAACAATTTGCTCGTTTGATGAGCTGATCTATTCTCAAAATTCTGTATACATATCTATGTATAACTAAGAATAGTAACGTAACAAGATGGTATAGTACGATGTTGGCTATACGGATACTAAGTGACTAAACTTAAACCATAATAAACGAGTGAACATAAAACAGTTTGTACAGCTTCTCCGTTTTCTGTTATACAATTGCAAATTTGAAACTGTTGTTAATTTCAATTCCTCGAAATTATACAAGCTATACATGTAATTGCTTAATATTTTCAAATTCAGCGAGTATAAAATGTAGGCTCTAATTAATTCGTATTTACGCATACCTCGAAGGGAAATTTAACTGTATTACGACATTTGACCTTACATCATTTATTCCAGAAATGTTGCCTAGAATTAAATCAATCACGATACATATATATATTAGTTAAAGTCGTATATATTGTAAACAAAAAAGAAAGAAACACGTTGTTCACATATGAAACTAATATTTTAACAATTTCATTGTGATATTAGCAGCTGTCTCCATATCTCTGGAGATAACTTTATTAAACTATAGCATAAAGAAATACATTTAATTTATTTCACACAACAAAATACTGATATCAATTAAACACATCATTTTTTCGCCATGGCTCAACATGCATACAAAGTGTACAGACAACTGTCAAATATAGGAAATTTATAAGTAATGAACATTTGCTCAACTTTTCAGCTAATAGGCCCTTCTTAATATTATCTCATGAATATGTAATTAGATAGCCAGAACGAGGCTGAGATGGGTCAGGTGTAAACAAACAGTTTTTACAATCATGGCTACTTCGTACAGTGATAGAGATTTGTGCTCGGACGCTGTGGTTTCTATAGGACCCTATATCTCCTATATTAGATGTTTGCACATATGAAAGAAGTTGTTTGAAACTCCCCATGATATGATTTTAATAAAACCTGTTATACCAAATATTACTTACACTTTTGTTGAAGAATACATTAAATCCAATAAGTTCTCATCTTGAAATAAATCAATAGATAAAGGATTCAAGTTTTTCAGCGAAGGATACATCCATGACATGAAAGGTAATACCTTTATATATTATATATACACACACATTAACCTCGTTTCTAGTATTCCTCTCCTCCCTTATCAACATCCCTTATCTATAAACACCTAGCTAATTAATTTACAACTCTCATACTTGGTACTTTTCCTATGTAGGCATTAATGAAAAATTGTTTGGTTATCAGCATCTGAATGCTATACATTGTTTATATACATTAGCCTGACCAAGTAGAACTAATCTGACCAGAACCAAATATTTCAAGATATTGGACTTAGTGGAATTTCTTGACCATTACTGCCAAACACCAGCTGTTAATGCAAGCTTTCTCTATATACCATAGTTTTCTCAATATATTCACCTTCTTCAGTTCACAAAAGATGATGGATGCAAAGTGAGAGGCAGATGTCACAAGTCCCAAAGAAAGACAGAAGATCCATACACGAGTGAAGTAAGTATAACTTCATTTAATTGAATTTAAAGCATTTATTCAAAATATAAAAATCTATATCAGTATAATATTTTGATGTGATAAAACTGTTTATAATACATATATATATATAACTTGACATATTCTATTTCAGGCACATATGGCAAGTGTGGCTGGTGAACCGGTTGTCAGGCATGTCAATTGTGATTGTCCAATTGGTCGGAATGCAAGTTGTGGACATATAACCGGCTTATTGTACCAAATTGCAAACTTCAAGAAACTTGATTTGAAGGCATTACCTGAGGATATTGCAAAGACATTTATGCCACAGACATGGCATGTTCCCAGAGGGATTAACATCACTGGAAAGTCAGTACAATACCTCGGGGTATGCGGTTATTCAAGGACAGATCTGACAGAGTCCAATCCACGAAAGACAATCAAATCAACATTATATAACCCAGTTAGAGGAGAGCCAACAAATTAGACAGACCAGTACGACAAACTGAATACCGTTGCCCCAGATTTTCTTGTGTTACCAGCATTGAAAAGAAATATAAAAATATCGGACAGGGAAAGTAGCATTCAAGGAGGACAGTCAACCACACAACATAGTAACAAACACGCAAACAGACAAACAAGAAGGCAAAAGCAATAATAAGTGCAAACGACATCACAAACACAAAAGGGTTGACAATAGGGCTACCGCCTTGGAACGGTCAGTGGAAAAGTAGGCCACTGGGGGTTTAAACCGGATTTAGGGTGCAACAAACCTCACACTTACCCTACTGTCATCCCATTAAAACAGGACAGTGTAAATTAAGAAATCCCCGCCATGATCTTATCTCTAACCAACAAAGCAGCATCGAACTTGCCAATACTATCACCACAGTCCTATCCAAATTTAGTTCTGTGCCACATGGCTCAGTCTTAAGCTATCAATATGAAGTACATGATGACTATGTTATGAACATTGTTGATGGAGTTGGATTTCCCGACCTGTAAGTGCAATGTTTAATGCAACATAATTACAATGCAACATTATCATTGCAACAACAGATGAAGAGAGAGGGTCTTACTCTGAGTCTGTCTGATATTAACAAGTTTATTCTTCCTGCAAGGCTTATAGTTTCGCCACTTTGATCATATGTGCTTTGCATGTTCGTCGCATATGGTTCAATACATTCAAAAAATGACAGAAATAGTATATATGAAGGAAAACCAATGTAAAGTATTGAATTAGTTTGTCATCTCTTGAAAATCTAGACACTAGAAAACGTTCTGAAGCCAACTGTTTATTATCACATTCATCAGTCTTTCTACATAGTTCGTCCTTTAGTGTCGCCAGTTCGGAATCCCCTTGAATGGTAATTTCTGTGTCTGGTACATCTGTATCGTAACATTCTGGATCTTGTGTTTGTAACCTGTTAAACAAGAATATATGAACTTATATTTGATACATATTTGTAATAAAATAATACATACTACTTAATAGATTTTATTTGTTACTACACTTTAAATCAGTATGCAAAAGAACATACCTTTTACATTGCTTGTTCTCAGGTGTTGCAAGCACCTTCCTTTTTATAGTTCTTCTTGGTGTTCTTTCTGTTTTCCAGTCGAAAAGACTGGGGACAGCATCCTTACGTAGTCTTCGTTTAAGAGGGTTCCAACCAGTGTAATCATTTTTAGTAAAATACAGTGGTTTTTGATATCTGAAAGATTTAATAATACCGGTCACCATCTAAATCGCCACAACAGAATAAATACGGTATTTCATATGGCTATTTGATGAGTCTGTCGGCTTGTTTTAACAAATCTTTTGATTAAACCCTATTATGTTAATTAATTCATAATTAAGTAGAATGTTGTTTTTTCTAATTAAAAGGTAAATAATTACAAAATCAAATACTTAAAAGTAACATGTAATAGTGATAATAACATTAAATACTTACATTGAATAGCTTGGGAAAGGTCCCTCAACTCTCCTGATCTTAATAATCCATTGTTTCCTTAAACTCTCATCTTTTGGAATATGATGAAAACTTAAAGAAAGATCTTATCTCCCATTTGAGTTACAAAATGCACACAGCAATAATAATTTGATGCTTTATTTGTTTTAATACCACTTGCTGATGGATTGACATCACTGCTAGCAGATCTGACCCATCTCAGCCTCTTTCTGAGAGTGGAATGTTCAGCATGCATAAAATTTGAGAAGCGGCTATTTACTGGATTTGAACAACACATAAATTATGTTTTACTCAATACCTGTGTGTCTTTTAATGTATATAAGCTAGTTTAAATTCAAAAGAACTATATGACAATTGTTATGAACTAAACTACATGTCCATTACTGGGAACACTTCTCAAATAGATATAATACCCTTTCCTTGTCACATTCAGCCAGTTTGTACATCCTCTTAGATTGTTCTGTAGCAACTGGGTTATCTATTTTACATAGAATGTAATCATCTTCACTGATCCATAGTTAATCAGATTGCATCGGCCATTGAACGAAATATTTTTTTCTGGTGCATGAAACTTATTACCATTTCAGAATCTTTATCATCTGTGTCTTCTATTTTCTTAATATACCTTTTTATTCTTGGCGTACACTGCTGCGACGTATATGCCTTTTTCATATGCCATATCAGTTTGTAATGTGACATGATTGGGGATTATGCCAGCTATTTCCTCTTCAGCCGACATAAGTGATGGCTCCTCTGCAACTACCACTGGCACCGGTGTTTGCTCCTCTACTTTTGTGGTTGCCTCGCGGACATTGGTCATAACACATATTGTTTCAAGCCTTTACCAATCACATGTGATATCAGTAAGACATGTGTCTCACAACATGCTGAACAGACCTATGTACTTCTGTAACATAACGCCCCTTTCTTGTTCCAACTGTCTTATCCGAGAATTTGCCAAAGACAAACTACCCTGCAATTGTTAGGAATATTTAGTCGTATTTGAAGACGTACCCTTTCTCTAGACTATGTTTGTTTTCCACTTTCATATCTACTGGTTTTTGCCCTACTATCCATTTAACTATTGTCCATGCTCTCCCTTTTCCTTTGATAAAAACCGCCTTAGGCAGTTTATCAAAAGAGGTTATGACCCCATCAGTTTGCAACGCACTGCATGTTTAGACCCATTTACAGTTCGCAAATATGCTTTCCTCTTTGATCATCAGATGACGGGACATATTGTGGACCCTATGATGACATCTACCTAATTTTGAGAGGGCGGTAAAGTTTGATGTTTGTTTTCACTCTTGTCTTGTCGTGCCCTGAATGGTCTATTCTCTTATTGCTCAGTGACTGAGTACTTACTTTGTGGCTGTCTAGTCTTTTGTCCTTTATATTCATATACACAAGAACATCTTTCTGTTTCACTCATATTGCCTATTAATGCTGCCTAGTTTGCTAGAGGATATAGTATTGCAGGCATTTCTTTATTTGCACTGTATCGTTTGATGTTTGTCTTTAATCTCGTCTTGTCGTACCCTTAACGGTTTGTTCTCGTGTTGCTCAGGCTTCATCCAAGTCAATGAGTACTTACTTTGTGGCTTTCTAGGCGTCTGTTTTTATATTATATATACATGATCATATATGTGTTTTACATATATAGCCTATTAATGCTGCCTTTCTTGTTAGAGATTGTAACCTGGCGGGGATATCTTTATTTACACTGTCCCGTTTATTGAAATGACAATAGGGTACGGGTGAGGTTTGGTACACCCTAGAACATGCTTTAACACTCCCACCCCAGCGGTCGTTTTTGCCACTGACCGTCCCAAGGCGGTAACCCTTTTGCCAACCATTGTGTGTTAGTGATGTCTTATCTTTATCTATAGTTGTTTTTTGGTTATGTGTGTGTTTGTTTGTGGTTGACTGTCGTGCTTGAATGCTACCTTTCCTGTTCGATTTTTATATCTACTTTTAGAGTTACTCGATTATTGCGATTTCTCTCTCGTTCTTTGAAGGTTGGGCAGTGTAATGTTTTTCCTTTCCTTTAATTCTCTTTCTCTTCTTAGATATTATGAACTTGTTCTCTTTCAATCGTTCTCTGTAGGTATGTTTTATGTCAACTACTGCAACTGAAAAAATTAAATGTTTGTTACCTTTTAAAATGTCCGTTACCGGGATATTAAACAAAAGTTCAGGCTCAAGTAAATATCTCCTGTATAATCAATTTCACGCATACATTTAGTGTATGTATAAATACCTCGCATGACATATATTGAGTAAACCAAGAATTGGTCAGAATTCATGACTACCCCTGTATGATATTTGTATTTTGTCAGCAACTAAAATATATTTGCAGTTTTAATAAACACTACATAAAATAATGCGTACGTTCCAGGTACATGTATGTTAACGTAGTAAAAGGAGCCTTTATATTAAGATACAACCAAGACAAAATATTCCTTTAATGTGTTTATTTTACATCGTATTATTGTAAGGGAGGTCACTGCATCAACATATATGATATTAGTTTATTTTACTGGATGTATCAGATGTAAGTTGGCGAGATCGGTACAGTTAAATACATTATAATATTATATACCTATTTCTCTCGTGCAATGAGCGATCTGCATTTGTACCATATGACCGTACAATATATTTCCGTAATGTACACTTTTTTTTATTTAAATCCGTATTGTACAGTACACGAGCCCCATGTTAACTCAACGATAAAGTCCGAAAACCGCTAATCTAAAAATGTTCCGAATGCATCAATATCACATAACTGCTTTAAACGCCTATATACTTCCGTTTATAAGGCGCTTAAATGAAAATATGTGTTGTCGTTTGGTGTTGAAAGTTGACAGTGGTGAAAGATGCTTTCTGAAGAAGAAATTAGTGAAAATTAAAAGAAACGATACATGTAAGTCAATTTAGATCATTTATATGTCTACATCGAGAGAAATAAAAATGTCATTTAACATTGTATTGTTCTGTACAATACGGTGATACTGCGGCTCGTCCAATATGGTTGTGTCAGCTGGGTACTCGTCCAAATATATCACCGTAGTGTACAGAACAATGTTAAATAACATCATATTATCAAAATAAATCATTGAACACATGATATACTTACGACAGCATGGTAACGAATGAGTTATTATTTTTACCTTTTGGAAAAATTGGAAAATTGTGTTCAATTAAAAATATTAATATATTCCGAAAAGGTATATAAAGACTAAATGAGATGCATTCACTTTGTTTGCAATAATCGCGTATTGTGTTTAAATGTTTTCTGTATATAATTAAATTCTTCTTATGCCGCATAGGTGCAGTTATCGTTACCCATAAAGGACATTTTAAGTAAATATAAATTTCCGGCGACATGCAATCAATGCTGCAATCAATAATCTCGAGTTAGGCACACGGTATTATGTCTTATTATATCTGATTAAGATAAACAATGTATGTAAGAATAACACCCGAACGTAGTTGCATCAGACTACTTCCTTTGAGTTATGTCACAACTATTTGAATATGCAATGGGGTTATTGGTGATAGTAAAAACGAACATTTAAAATTTAATGTTTAAAAAATATTTTTTTAGGCATTGTGTTACATATATTTTGATGCAAAATATAAATATTTTGATGCAAAATATAACTTGACATATTTGAACGAGTTTCAATCTGTATCAGTTTATTCTCCATGATCTCGAACATGTAAATAACCATGCATGGTGTAATACTATATATTATCAATTTAACTATGATTCCGTCTCAAAACGTTAATCTCGATTTTTTATTTAGCGAATGATAAGATTTTGTGTGCTATAGTAATTATGTTATGACCTTTTAGTGCTAGAAATGCTACTACATACCAACAATGGTCCGTGGTTTAGTGTTAAAACTTTCATGTTACAAATAAAACTGCACGGTCCCTGCTTCAAATCCCGTTCCAGGCAAATATGTTTTATATGAAATATATTCCGAATGTGTACATTGTGGATGTTACCTGTACGACGACTAGATAAAATTTGAAGTTTTACGCATCGATGCTGGCTTATATACCGTTTTTTTGGACGTTCGTCGAATTGAACTACTTTACCCGTGACTTATTCATATTCATCAGGTAGTATTAGTTTAAGTATAGCCAGTAGGAACGCCAGCCCGGGTGACAAAATCGATAACAAAATGACATTATCGGCGAAATTGACACAGGTCAGGGCCCCGGTTTATAAAACAACTTTCTGCGAATGCGTAATCTGTATGTTATTGTAACTAGACACAGTTTTACTGCGTATTGTCAAAGCAGACGAAATTATTTTGAAAAAAATCCGATTTAAACTTCCTTCAAATACAATTCGCATGTTGGTTGTATTTTTATACGTAGTACGGTATATGACAATACGCCCGTGTAAAGGTTGTGTTGCTGCACGATAAACCGGTTCTTCTGTTTACATAAACACGCCCAGTTTATTTAACCGGTGTACATATTTAACGATGTAAGTACTTTTTAAATATATTTTACTATATTTTAAATGTTGTAACTGTACCTTATGTATCTCTTCCTTTAATTTCAATATATTGTCTCCGAGCCGTGTCTTTAAGACGTTATAGAGTAATGTATAATTATGAAAGGTTAGTGTTTCTTCAATAATTATTTTATCGATGCGTATGTTTTTTCGTGTTAACGCAAGAGTTTCAGCGTATACCCTTTTGCTACATCAGCAATTGAAGACACACACCGACTCCTACAAGCAATGCAACAAACATATGATGTTATCTATATAATATGTGCTTCTTATTGTTATATTCTATAAACAAAACTGGAATTATTCAGGGTAATGCGTTCACAAATACATATAAATTATGTAGGAAAGAAAATGTTAATTGAATGGTATACGTTTTTAGATCGAATGTAATACATATTAATCTCTTGTAAACATGTTTAAGAATGCTTCAGTTCATTTCATTATACGCCTGATTGAATAACGGGGCGCATTGTGTAGTGGGGTTTTCCGTATGTCCGTCCTTCCGTCCGCCCGCCCGTCCGAAAATAATTACGCATTCCGGACGATAACTATCCATACCTATACAACTTCAAAGATAGATTGTTCTAAGTGAGAAGAGAAACCATAAAACTCACAATCCTGAAACTTCATAGGTACATGTCCTAGTAGAGAGGAGCCCTATTGTTTTCGGGTCAATGGGTCAGAAGTCAAGGTCGCCACGACCTAATATGGAAATACATATTCCGAGAGATAAAGTTGAAAGCATATCCACACCAATGGAAATTCCTAGGTTTATAGCCCTTGATGGGGGTTAATGGTCAAGGTCTTCGTGACTTCATATGCGCCTGATGACATCATGAATCGTCATAAGTACATTGTCGTTGGTCAGAGAAGGAATTTTCTTGCTTTTGTGGTCAAGGTCACCAATACATCCAAGTCATAACTACAGGAGTATAATACCTATACACATGAAACTTTGCAGACACATTACCCCTGGTGAGAGGAGGAAGCCAATTGTTTTTGGATTCAGTAGGACATCAGGTTTACATTCACCTGACAGTGACGGAATCCTGAGAAAAATGTTCACCACTGTAACTTGTAACTGTTACACCTACAATTTTTAAACTTTACAGAAATAGTACCCGTGTTAAAACAAAGACCCCTATTGCTTTTATGGCTAGTTGGAAAAATGTCACTGTGACTTGACTATGGCTAAACAACAACCCCTGTCAGTTTTATTGTCAGAAGGTGAAAGGTCAAGGTCATATTGACATGTCACTTAGCATATAACAAACTTAGCAAACGGGCATATAATACCCCGCTCTCTTATGCAATATACAGAAAGGGTACACAATCATATGATGTTATTTGCAAATTCGTAAATACAATAAAATCAAAAACTGTGTTATAATTATTTTAATATAAGTATGCCTTTGATTTCAGTTCAATGGAGTACTACTAACTGCTTATGATTTTGTAACATTCCTGCGCAATCAACAATGACTACATCATCTGTTTGACACCCGACGTCAGATTGCAAATGCGATGTTGCAGCTTCATTGGCATCATTATCGACCAGAGATAGATATACATTTTGGTGGGTGGCAAACGTATATCATCATCCGTATCGACAACGTTAATGGTCTGGGTTCAAGGCAATGCCACAATGCCTTTCCCACTGGAATATCGGACAAATGGAATTACTTGGAAATGTACAGATCTACTGATAGTTTTCCCATTAAATACTTCAGTTCTCTTTATACTCAATGGCTTTGTTCCGTGAAAAACACAGGTGTGATTGATGATGACTACAAACGAATCATCAGTGAAGTCGCAGTAGTAGCAGCGGTACTGATGATGCATTTTAGCTGAAATGAGAATGAATTCTTATTTAATACAATAAAACCTTTGTTACTAAATCCAAAATTGTATTGAATATTAATGAAATATAAGCATTTTGATATGCACGTCTACTTGTTATGCTGTATAAAAAAAAACTGTAGCTTTTTCAATAGTAAACTGTCGCACATGTGTAAAAGTACTACAAAAAACTGCAGCGATTATTGCATGAAACTGTCACATCGTGATTTTATCTAAGGATTTTAAATACATTTAACTGGCATGAAATTAAATTATTATGTAGCTTACTTACTTACAGTACCTAAACACACATTGAAATACAACATTTCACATTGTAGATGATCGGAAAGTCATATTAAGAATAGATTTCAAAATGTGTCAAAATATGGTGTACACATTGTAATATACGGGTATGTAGTTAATTATTAACAATGACCAGATGCATAGGACTAAACTAAAGCAGATTTAAAATACTTACAATTTCAAGCTACTTTTATATCCAAAACTCCATTTCTTTACATTTCGTCTGCTCATACGTCACACGATTCACCGGTGATCGCAATAAAACTGTGTCTAGTTACAATAACATATAGATTCCGCATTCGCATGTTGTATAGAGTGACTTTATGAACTAAATTTCGTAAACGCTTCACTATAAATTACACTGTTCAAATAAACGTGATTTCCTTTCATTGTCTTATACATGGGATATTTCTGCACTACGTGCCCACATAATTTTCTACATTGAATGCTTAGGTGAAAAAAGTGAACGATTTTAAAAGTTGAGACTTATCGTAAGATGTTCAATAAAACAGGGCCCAGATTTATACACCTCTTATCTATAAACTGTGATTATGACACAACACAATCACGGATCGTTGTTAAAGTATGAATACGTTGGTCGAACAGAATTGTTGTACACGTCATGTAACCTCAAGTTGTCATGTATATGTATGAACTGAGTGAATAAAATATTTGTATTGTATTTGTATTGTAATTCCCATTAACAGCTAAAGGTATTTTTGAAAGGGATGAAATTAGGTTGTTTTAAGGTTTAAATTGCCGACAATGCGATTTTAAATCAAAATCGATTTATTTTGTCATCCATGTACGCGTAGATACATCTTTCCTCTGTCCATATGTAAAATTTCAATAAAATCGGATACAACTACTTTTTTCCTCAAAAATTCACTAACATGACCCACCGACTAAAAGATGGCAACATCCATATACATTTACAGACGCGACCGGGTAAACAAGAAATGACTTAATTCCATTATTTCAATACATATATTTAAAATGTATGTGTCCATGCATTCCAGATTAAATTTCTGATCTATATTTCGGTTTATGCTACTTTCCCTGTCCGATCTTTTTATACTTCTTTATGCTAGAGTGCTCAAATTATGTTTTAACAAACAAAATTGCAACGGTACGTCGGGTAACGAAATCAGGCTGGTGAAAATACACGTTGTAGTGACTATTTTCTGAATCAGAAAAAATAGCGGGAAAATGACCGTACTCTGTAAAATATGAAAAATCGGCGTTCCAAATTAATGTTCATGCGGGATATAAAACCGTGAAATTATGAAATCATTTTTAAGAGATATATTGATTTCAACATTGTTCAGTATTTAATAAATTATAAGAGTGAAATGTTCTCAGTTCTTCTGAAAGAAACCATTATGGTAGTATGCCGCTCCGTACACATTAAGTTGTATATAGCTGAGAATGCGCTTTTTTTTTAATCAAATTCGATTTATTTCGTCATTTTAGAAGCAAGAATAAAAATAAAAGCATGTACGCGTAGATGTATCTCTCCTCTGTAGATTGTAACATTTTAATCAAATCGGAGGCAAGTACTTTTTTTCCCGAAAATTGACGAATTACACCGCAATCGCTTAATTAAATACACCGGATCGACGTTTCAAATTGTGGAATTATGAATTCAATTATAAGAGATAAATCGATTTCAGAATTGTTCAGTATTGGTTATATTACTAAAGTAGTATGTTCACAGTATTTAGGGCAACATTACGGTAGTATCGATCTAATCCCGCCCCGTCCCCAACTCCACGCCCTCCACCCCGTAAACACAATAAGTTGTGTATTGCTGAGAATGCGCTTTTATTCAAATCGATTTAATTCGTCTTTTTAGAAGCGAGAATAAAACAAAATAGTTATACGCATGGATAAATCTCTCTTCTGCCTATATGTAAAATTTCAATAAAATCGGAGACAAGGATTTTTTCCCCCCCGGTATATTAACTAACAGAACCGTCCGACTTAACGACGGCAACATTCATATACATTTAGAAACAGGAGCGGATACTAAAAAAAAAGAAATCATTATGTGAACACATATATTTAAAATGTATGTGTCCAAGTATTCCAGACTAAATTTCTGATCTATACATGGTTTATGTTGATGTCAGAGTGCCCAATTTATTTTTACAAACACATTTGCAACGGTATATCGGTAAATGAAACAATATTGGCGACACTATACGTTGCAGAGTTAATTTTCGGAATAAGAAAAAAAAGTGTGATAAACTAATATAAGTATTATAATTATATTCTTTTAACTGTTCATCTAAAACTGAGGGGCGACTCGAGTTTTAAAGATAGCAAGATTGGCGTGTGTCCCTTTAACCAAATAAATACACGACTGACGAGTAACAGACATGTAATTGTCAGTAACAAACATTATATAGTGTATTGTGTGAAACAATATACGCGTGTATCCAAAAGGTGCGAGTCTGTTATCTTTATGTCAATATTATATAGGGCATAATAACAAATTATATAGTTGTTAAACCTAAATATTTTACACTTTTTCCTTCTGTTGGTTCCCATCATTATGAATATGATCGATCTGTTGAATAAAAATATGTATATTGCTTGTGACACTTAATGGCGGAAACACACCAAACCAAATAACAGGGGTCAGTATCGGAGTTTAGATCACAAACATATTAAACATTTTGCTGAAAATATATAACGACGATAAATACTATATTCAGCGAAATAATTTTTTCATGAAAAAGATACGTTTGTTTTTCAGCATTTGAAAACTACTATATTCTGCAAATATTGCTTCAGGGAAAATTTAAATAATGCTGTTTTCATCAAATAGCAGGTTTTGTTTGTTTTAAAACACTTTTTAATTTAAGATTTAAAAAAAATGGATGATTGGAATATATTTATTGCACAATGTTGAATCCTGTAATTGAACAACATGTGGTTTGGTTCACAGGCGACAGTTTCGGTGAACAAAACCACTTGTTTTACTGGATTCAACATTGTACAAGACATAAACATATATTATACAATTAATATTATATAATATGTGTTGTAATATTTATAAACCAGATGTCTACTCCCACTGCTCAACCTTGTTAAGAAATGTTTGATAGTGGATGTTACGTTTTTGTCAGCAGGGATCTTGACCGTTGACATAAAAATCAAAAGGATCATCCTCTTTCCACTGGCAGTCCAACAATGAAGTTTCATGAAATTTGCTTTAGGTGAAGAGGAAAAACTTCGCGGGCAAGACTTTTCATCATGGTAATTTTAACCATTCAACTACTGACCTGACTTCAAAATAAATAGGGATTATTTCGCTCAGAAAAAGGGAAGTTACAGTGGGGACAATGCGTGTCATTATCTGGTCAGTGACCTTGACCTTTGACCCACTCAAAATCAAAAGGATCACCCTCTTCAACAGGCAATCCATCCATTAAGTTTCATGAGATTTGCTAAAGAGAAAGTGGACTTACACTTTACAACATTTTATATTATCATGACCTTTGACCTACTGACCTCAAAATCAAAAGGCATCATTCTCTCACCAAATGCAGTCAACCCATTAAGTTTGATGATATTTGCTTCTGGGAAAATGGACAACGCAGACAAGGTTTTTCATTATTGGGTCACGGCGCCCTTGACCTTCAACTTTGATATGCACATACTGATGCTTCGTACAAAGCTTCGTCAAGATCCAACAAGTAGCGCAGACAAGATTTGTGACGGACCAACGAAAGGACGGAAGGAAAGGCCAAATATAATCTGTCTCACCTACCACTTTGTGGTGGAAGACATACTTATAAAGACAATATTTTAGTTCATATGTATACTTTATTAAACAAAAAATTGATTGAACATAACTCGAGCATTGACTCTGGTCAGTGGTGAATATGTAGTCTTCTTCAACGTGACTTGCAGTCTGAAAGAAAATAAAGTCTAGGCAATAAAAAGTTAATTAAGAGTGGTAATTTTCTCTGTTTCCCTTTAATAAAAGGGAGACTCATTACATAGATACTATATTTCAGAATGAGGACATAATCATATTATAATTTGTCGATGTTAAAGGGACACACGGCAATCTTGAAATATTTATCAAGTATTAATAGCAGCATCTCCATTTATTAAGCTGGTATTATTTTAACTTTAAACCTGCTTGCATTAAATTAAATGAAAGCATCAGTTTTCATGTTGTCTTTGTTATTCTGTCAAATACTTAACTATATTATATGTGCACTATTATCAACAGTTAGTTATGTGTAAAACAATTTCTTCTGAACTATTCTAATAAATAACATTAATTTAATGATTGCACAAATGCAAATTATGTTGGAAAACTGACGGACACCAGAAGTTTTAAACAAATGATGACTGCCGTGTGTCCCTTTAACATAACTTTATTTTTCAGCATGTATTCTGTACATGTAGTTTAGACGTGCGCATATAATATAATAACAATACTTCACACTGTATTATCACTGAAAACATTTTTACTCTAACTTTGAAACTGAACAGCACCGTGCAAGCATAACACGTGTGGTAATACAAGCTCCATTTAAAAAACTACAAAAAGTGTGGTGGCAGATTTTTTATCAGAGCAAAAACAATTTTTAAAAAGGCTCGCACCTCCATATTGACATTCTGAAGTCGTCAGCATCAGTTCATGTAGAGCTGCTCAAGTGCACGATTCACATTTGTGGCTTCTTTGAAAAACAACTTCAATCCAATGTCAATGATTAAACAGGCATAGTTTATCCTTCGTAATACATAATGTAACATATTAAACAAAAAGATGAACTAAATTGTATTTATTTGTATTTAATAGTATTTACTACTTGTGCTCAATTACACAGTTTATGTAAAAAAAAACATCTCTCATCATTATACATGTAAAATATCATTTAGAATTGGAGATCCATTAACAAAATTGTTCCACATAAAACAAAATGTGTGATTGAACATTTTTTTTTTAGTTATGTTTGTTTTGCATTTCTCAGATCTGTTATATCGGAAGGATTAATGGAAGATACAGATTAATTAGGAATTCAATTTTTGAACAGCTTTGTAGTTATTTAAGAAGTGATCCACATTTTTTGGAAATAATGCGGTTTTAAATGCAGAAGGAAATTAATTTTCAATGAAGCGCTTTAGCATAAACGCCAAAAAAGGGAGAATTAAATTATTTTCTCGTTGCTATAGTACCAACAATAACGTCTTTTGGAAGAATGATAATGGAAAAAAAGTACAATAGGGACAACTACTGTCAGCCTATTTCCAGCCAGTGGCATAGCCATTTCTAATGAGACACACTGTAAGCGTAGTAGCACCGCCTCCTTAAACACTTTATCGAAATTTGGCGCGTTTTTCTCTCAACTTAAAGTATCTAGTAAGTGTAAAACAATGTAAATACAAAATCATTTGATTATTTTCCTTGCCTCAAAACTCTTTATCAATATTTTTAAATATGACCGATTTTAGACCAAATGTCAATGGTGGTTTACACTGTTTCAATGGTTGTCATGGTTGTTTTATCTGGTCTTGTATTTACGAATGTGCGAGGAAAGGGGATAACATAATGATGTAGTGACAACGCTAAAACTGTACATTATGCATCCGATTGGTGGAGGTGGAGAGGATTTCTAGTTTCCTTACCCCCTCCTATGTCAGTATGCAAGCTCCATCATCCCTCCACCCAACCCCACCCCCTTACTTGGGTGTGTGAACATTGATCAATTTGTCCATTTCTACTAGTAACTGTTTTATTGCATGAAGGTTGTACAGTATACAGTACACCCAGTTACAAGAAAGATCGGAGTACACCGAAAAACGCAGATAGTGATATGAACTTTCTACCGTATCTAATATGAAATTATTCAGTACACACCACTTTAGATCATACATATTTAGGCATTGGCTGATATTTATTAACACATTTTATTGACAAAACAAATACCTTGAAAATGGACCTCTAGCAGCAGATAGAATAATCCCAATTCAAATTTCCACCAACATGTCAATTTATGTCACGGTGACCTGTCAAACAACACGCTGCAGCTGTGTTTATACATAACGGGACGTTCGTCCGCTTTACATAATTCACGGTATGAAACACTGTACGCGTATTTTTAGACTCTAGTTGTACCCATAGTGCCAGCCGACGTAGCGCGCCCAATTCAGAAGCGCCCTTCGAGTGTAAAAAAGCGGCGTCTGTTTTAATTGAAAATTCCTAAAATAGTCCGTAAAATACAAAGAAATAGTCCATGTTCGCGGACGAAATGATATGTTAAAGGTCCGTGGCGTTCCTGCTGAGCTTTTGTAGTTTTAAACATATGCTTTAACATCAATTTGCTTAGATTGTAAACAACTTTTTTACAAAAAATAAACAACTAGCATGAACTAGCACTGATTTCAATATAAACAATATATCATGACGTAATGTAATAATGACAGTTGCCATTAATGCATGTTGTATTGTATTGTTATATGTGTTTACTAGGAACCAACATCCAATTGGAAACAAATACCTTTAGAGGAACAGTATACAATTGAAGAGACACTTGGTGATGGGAGTCATATACGTTTGTGGGTGCGAGCTACTGACATCATGAAAAACACTGCTGCCGATTATGCTGAAGTATATATAGATAACAGTGCGCCATTATTTTCTTTCAAAGAACTAAAGACGGATGTAGAAAACGACACCTACACCTACACGTCAAGGTAAACGTATCGATATTCATTTGGTATCATGCTGATCGGTCAAAGACAGTCCTCATGTTCCAGTCACATATTTCAAGGTCACACTGGGTGTCATATGTCGCAAGAGGGATTTTGAGTTACCAGTCTATACGAGTATTGATTGTCTTGATAACTTAAACCCGCTTAATGTTAATAACATTATCCAGTGGAGAGATTTGTGAAAGCGAAATTACAGGTAAAATTGTGGTTTATTTAAATCTTAAAGAATGTTTGTCTGGAAATACAAGATTGTGACTTTTCGAGTGAGTCACATCTCATAAAAAAGAGTGCGGAGAATGTTTGCTCACCATGATTTTATATCTTTAAAACACATCAACACAGACTGCCAATTGTTGAATTTAAAGTTTACGCAAATTAAATAGATTGCTTAGATCTCTTGAATATAATGATTTATCATTTTCCTGAGTGTTCGAATCATACACCGACCAGTCCCAATTCAGATACATTTATATTCAGCAGTAAACAGTGAGAACGACATTTCTCACACTATGTTACGTCTTTGCTAATTGGCATTATTTAGTAGTTGTCTGAAATCACTTAATACGCACTTAGCTTTCAGCGCAATGTATGTTTTACTGATTAAACCCCAACGAGAAGAAGTAGTCCAAAATATCAGCTAGCTGAAAGAGTAGTATACATTGTGGAGATATATATTTAACAGTGATATAAAAAGTAATAATAATGACAATAACATATTATGTAATATTTACAGATTACTGTTTACCGCATCTGACGGAGAAAGTGGTGTTCACAAATATGGGTACAAGCTGGTCCTGGATGACGGCAGAATTCTCAAAGAGCTGGACTATGTACCAGCTAACAGAAACATGGTACAGTATATATATTATTATTAGAATATATGTATAACAATAATGCATTGACTAAAACAATGCCTTAAACGTGTGTATGTGTTTGTGTTATCTACCTTAATTACTAAATACTTATTGCGCACCTATTGCCTTCATCATTTCGCCAATAAATCGTGTGCTAATAAATCTTTGAGCAGTTAATATAATTACTTTAGATTAGGAATAAAGAGGTTTAAACAATAAATAGTGTTTTCTGTAACAAGTACCTGTACATTTTAATGTTTAAAACACAAAGTTTAGAAAACGTGATTTAAAAGTCTCGTATTTTGATCAAAAGTAAAAGTAATATGTTATAATGTGCTTTGTTATGACAGCAGTAGCAAAAACAGAATAGTAATGATAAACATGAGCCGGTGAGTACTTAGTAATTCAATAACAGGACTTCTGAGTTAGTTATATCCTGATACAAATTATGGTACAAAATCATGGTACAAAAAAGCTGATTCGTTTTTAGTAAAACACTTATCCCAATAATGTATACATATGCCGATCATGGTATTCTTTGCAATCTACATTGCTATTTCAGGCAAACGATGCATGCAGAACGGATCCGTCATGTAAATGCGTTTTAAACGATTGCTTTCTGATAGATCAGACGTTGACGATAAACAACTGCTGGCTGCTAGTGCCATTACCCGACCTACATAGGTCTGTCAACATCACAGTCACATTATATAATCAAGCATTATTGTTCGTCGAATATAATGTAAATGTAAGTGTCTGGTATCCTGTCAAATTAGTGTTATATGAAAAATTATCTTTCGTCATTTCAATATTGTGATAAATATACTGAAAAGAAAAAGAAACGCAAAATCAAACAACTGCGTAAACTACATTATTATATACACCTAATTCCACATATTCTCAAAGTGTTTTTGTACAAAAATGGGCTATAGCTAATTACAGAAAGGACAAGAAATATAAAAAGATCCGACAGGAAAAGAAGCATTCAAGGAGGACAGTCAACCACAAAATACAGAAACAAACACGCAAACAGACAAACAAGAAGGCAAAAGCAATAATAAATGCAAACGACATCACAAACACAAAAGGGTTGACAATAGGGCTACCGCCTTGGACGTTCAGTAGCAAAGTAGGCCACTGGGGGTTTAAACCGGTTCTAGGGTGAACCAGACCTCAGACTTACCCTACTGTCATCCCATTAAAACAGGACAGTGTAAATAAAGAAATCCCCGCCATGATCTAATCTCTTACCAACAAGGCAGCATCAATAGGCAATATAAGTAAAACACAAATATGCTCGTGTAAATATAATACAAAAAAAAAAACAATAGCAAAGAAATCCACAATGAAGGTACTCAGTGACTTGGCAGAAGCCAGAGCAACAAGAGAACAAACCATTAAGGGCACGACAAGAAAAATCATAGACAAACATCAAACGCCACCGTCCCAATGGGCTTTAGGTAGGCGCCATCATAGGGTCCACAGCCTGTCCTGTCATCGTACAATTAAAGAGGAAAGCATAGTGGCGAACTGTAAATGGGTCCACCACCAAGCATACAGTACATTGCAAAATGATAGGGTGATAACCTCATTTGATAACCTTTTTAACAAGTTTAACAAAGATAGAATGAAAGTGATCATGACCAAGGATCTTACGATGTTTATCCATCACATCACCATATAAGTCAGGTTGTGATAATCCTTGTCGCAGAAGCGTCCTTAAATTACTTTTATATTTGGAAAGAAGATCAGGGTTACGATAATAACATTTTGCAAAGGTTTTACGAAGTTTATAGTAACGGTAACCCTGATTGAGTAGCTTTGTAGTTATACAAAGAAGTAGCATTCAAGGAGAACAGTCAACCACAAAATACAGAAACAAACAAGAAAACAGACAAACAAGAAGGCAAAAGTAATAATAAATTCAAACGACATCACAAACGCTTTGCTAGCCATTAAGTCAGAAAGATCAGTAAACTTTGAATAAAGTCCCAAAGCTATAGTATAGCTATATCAATGCTACCTCAAGCTTAGTTCTCTTCCGATACAGTTCACTGTGATCGGCCCTTATACTTCGTTTTCGCCAATACACTTCAACGAATAGCGATGATGCCAACACGAACGTCTCTCACTGGGAAGGGCCGTAACTTATGTTATTAGAACTTTGGCCCAACACGTTCACATAATATATGGCAATCAAATATGTTTCTCGGACGTCTCTCAATGGAGATGGCTATCAGTTCCGGTATTCTACTTCCGGCGACGTTATGTCAACGATGCCGACTAACACGACAATTTCCGGTGACGTAATCCTGTCCCGCTCCGTATGTCGGTGACTAATTGTAACTAGAGCGTCTTGCCTAGTGCCGTACTCCATCATGACTACTGCCCGGTCATTACATCGTTCCCACCTAATTCCTCGTAGCTCACGCTCCCGACAATGACGCTCTACATCTCCCTAGCGTCAATACGGCAATTCTGTAAATATCATGTATCAGATATAAGAATCGATTGAAAGTGATGCGCTTGGCAAACATCTATGAAAGTTCCTATTCAAAATTAGGGAAAATGACGCTCCGACAAAAACAGCCAACAACTCTCAAGTACATATGCACTCATTTTGTTACTTTCAGTCACTATTTATTAAAGTCCATATGGGCGCTGATATTATTCAGTATCATCCAGTATTGTTTAAAAGTGTTGTGTCATTCATGAATGACAATTTTGTTGGATTACTTTGAACGGACCTTTGCTGACAAGCTATTTCGTATTATTGAAAACATTTTTGGACATTTTGTTCCGTTTCTTGTTATGTCTTATCTTTGAACTATTTAAACTCTTCTTCTATAATTCAGATGGGCGTTCTTCAAAATATCAAAGGTCTGGGAGATGGAGATTGTAAGTACAAATAGTATTTTGTTCAAGTTCAATTACAATTTAAAATACGAAATTTGTGAGCTTAAAGTTTTCTTTCATTGCATCGCAAACCGATTTTAATATATTTCGCAATGAAATTGCGGATTCATTGATCAATTTCTATAGTCTGATTAAAATGCACTTCCTGCTTGGATGAAAACAATTTCTAAAATTATCTTATTGCATATACACTTTTGCGAGTCGAATTCCCCTATGCTTTCAGGGCCGTTATCTTAAAAGGTAAATCATTTTAAAAAGGAAATTCGAAATCGTCATATTATTTTTGTTCTAGATCCTACAGTAAAACGAGATATTAAAACAGGAAATGTATCATTCAAGGACCACAGCTTCATAAAAACCTCAAATCCAAATTCATGTACCACTACTAAGGGTTTTGAAAAATAAATTAGGAATCAATTCGTAATGGTCGTTCAAAAATTCCAGAGAATTCCGTGGTAAACTACGATGCAAATGTTTACCTACGACGTTTCCACACTATAAACCACTCTAACACGTAACCTGAACGAAATAAATAAATTTATCAGCTCATGCAGACTAAATTTACTAGAGAATGAACTATATTTTTGTAATAATAACGTCAAGACTTTTCTTACAGTCACCTCTTATGATAATTAAAACATATGGATATGTGCTGATGTTTGTAGATCATAATATTTTCCTCTAGACAACAAGTTTATTAAATACTGTAAAAACAGTGTTTACTACCAGGATGTTGGTATTATTGTGCACCATTTGTCGCACATTTGTTCTTTTTACTCTTACGAACACGAGTATACGAACTAGATCACATATGCATTAATGCTAGACCGTTCTTCTCTCGTATGGTCACTAATATTTATTCACCTGTGCCGACTTTGAATTAAACCAGCATATGAGATACTATAGCAGCATGTATGGATCTTCATCTTACTAACCTATATGACAAGAGAGATGACTTTAACGTTGACATCATTAACCTTCCACATTTGGATGTGCATATAGCTCGTGCTACGTCATACGGGGTGTATATCTCCCAGCTCATTCGTGTTTTTATAGTTGTAACAATGTTAAGGCCTTCATTGGTCGACATCAAGTTATTGATAATAAACTGTTCAGCAAGTTGTCGCTAATACAAACTAAGTTAATCTTTCTCAAATTGATATTTACGCAACGCAAACCTATTCGAGAAGTACCATTCGAATCTAGAACCATTTCTGCGACTAGGTATATCAGCCTTTATTTTATGAACATTTTATCTATAAACTTCGAAGGTTAAAGGTGTTTAACAGGTATCGTTATCACTATTCAAAAGTAATTCAGAGATTCGTCAGAAAATGATACCCGACCCTATTTTATTGCAACGCACTTCATGCGATTGACTCCTCTACAGTCACTATTGAGCATTTTTCTCGTATGCGATGATTGGACAACCTTCAGAAATTAAAGCGGTCTGCCAGGTTTTCTGTTCACTTTACAGAATGAATTAATTGCTCGTTTTTGTTTACTTCGTTTTCATGTTTTCATTGATACATGTACATGGTGTGAATAATGTATGAACGTGTCTACACGAGTACTTGATTATTAAACACAAGTGATATTAACGTAAAACATCATAGTAAATTAGTATCTTGGTAAACGTGTTAATAGTGTCACATTTATTTTCGGTAACATAATTATCAATTCAGGAATATTGTACGTGAATGTCTTGTACATTCCTATAGCTATCATGGTGACATACAATTATATAATAATAACATTTTAATTTTATGTAAACGTCCTAATATAGAGTAATCACTGACGATTATGTTATAATGTTTTTTAATATATAATGTTTTTACAGTTTTCTATCCGGATGATTTTAGTATTACATTTTTTTAATATTCCAGTTTCAGGCCCAAACAATATTCGAACTACAAAAGCCCAGATCAATGGCGTTCATCTGGCTTGGGATCTATCTGAACAAGTGTCGTGCTATGGAAGAGTTGATATGGAAGTTATTTTGACTCTGCCGGAAGGGAGTACTAAAACCATAAAGATTGCCAAGGAGGCCAGAATGGTCGATCTGTCAGGATTGGACCCGGACCAAGAATACCATCTAGTCTTCAACTTGCTATCGGAAGGGATATTAATTGGAACAGTTCCATACACATTTACAACAGGTTTGAGTACATGATAAATCATACAAATATTAGATATATGGACAACCCGTTATCAAGGTTTCCGTCTCAAAACAACTGTACCTCGTTTTTTATTTAGCTGTTGATGAATGTGTGCGCCCGTGTGTATGGTGTACGAACGGTGTCAAAACTACAGATGTAGGTGCACCTATCAACAAGAGCTGTCGGAGAACAGCGCAGCTCGACTATTGTAAGAATTGATCAAAACTACAGAGAAATATGTAAAAAAATAATATAAAAAAATAATCAAGTTTTGAGTGGAGGTGGGGGGTGGGGGTGGAGGTGGGGGTGGGGGAGAGGTGGGGTGGGTGGTTGGGGTAGTGGGGGTGGTGAGGGTAATATATATCTTTAAGAAGCTATGTAAGAATTCACCAAAACAACACAAAAATATGTAAAAAAAAAAAATAATAATCGAGTTTTGAGTGGGGATGGGGGAGAGGCGGGGGGCGGTGGAGGGCAACATATATGTGTAAGAAGCTATGTAAGAATTGATCAAAACAACACAGAAATATGGTAAAACAAAAAAAAAAAAAAAAAATTCGAGTGGGGGGAGTGTGGGGGGGGGGGGGGGGGGGGGGTAGTGGAGAGGCAGGGAATGGGGTGCAGGCGGCAACATATATGTGTAAGAAGCTATGTGTAAGAATGTACCAATACAACACAGATATATGTAAAAAAAACAATAAACATTCAATAAAAATATTCCATTTCGAGCGTGGGGATGGGGTGAGGGAGGGGAGGGGGGGGGGCAACATAGCTATATGTAAGAATTGACCAAAACAACACAGAAATATGTAAAAAAATATTTAAAAAATGGAGTTTCAAGAGGGGGGCTGGGGGTAGTGGGGGTGGCGGGTGGAGAGGCAGGGAATGGGGTGGAGGGGGCAACATATACGTGTAAGAAGCTATGTGTAAGAATTGACCAAAACAACACAAATATATGTAAAAAACAATAAACATTAAATAAAATATTCCATTTCGAGCGTTGGGGTTGGGTGGGGCTGGGGAGATGGGGCAACATAGCTATGTGTAAGAATTGACCAAAATAATACAGAAATATGTAAAAAAAAAAAAAAAGTTTCGAGTGTGTGTGTGTGTGGTGGGGGAGGGGGGGAGCAACATACATATGTAAGAAGCTATGTGTAAGAAGCTATGTGTAAGAATTGACCAAAACAACACAGAAATTAATATGTAAAAAAGTGTGTGTTGGGGAGGGTGGCGGGTGGCTGGGGAGAGGGGCAGGGGTGAGGGGGCAACATGTACAAGAATTGACAAAAGCAACACAGAAATATGTAAAAAAACAAAAACAAAAAAGTTTCAAAAGGGTGGTAGTGTGGGTGGGAGGGGGGGCTGGGAGGCGGGGAGGAAGATGGGGTGTGGGGGCCGAGGGGGCAACATATATGTGTAAGAATTGACTAAAACAACACAGAAATTAATATGTAAAAAAAAAATAATTAAATACAAATATTCTAGTTTCGAGTGTGTGGTGTGGGGGGGGGGGGCGTGGGAGGGGGGCAGGGGGTGAGGGGGCAACATGTGTAAGAATTGACCAAAACAACACAGAAATATGTAAACAAACAACAACAAAAGAGTTTCGAGTGTGTGGGCGGGGGGGGGGGGGTGGGGGTGGGGAGTGGAGCAACATATATGTGTAAGAAGCTATGTGTAAGAAGCTATGTGTAAGAATGTAAAAAAAAAAAAAAAAAATTAAAAAAAATTAGTTTCGAGTATGTGGTGGGTGGGGGAGGGGGGGCAGGGGTTGAGGGGGCAACATGTGTAAGAATTGACAAAAGTAACACAGAAATATGTAAAAAAAAAAAAAAAAAATTAAAGTGTGGGGGGGTGAGAGGCGGGGGGACATGGGGTGTGGGGGGACATGGGTGTGGGGGGAGGGGGAAACGTATGTATAAGAATTGACTAAAACAACACAGAAATATGTAAAAAAAAAAGAGGGCGAGGGGGAGAGGCGGGGGTGGGGCTGGGGGGGGGGGATGAGGGGGCAACATATATACGTGTAAGAATCTAAGAATCGACCAAAACAACACAGAAATATGTAAAAAAAAGTTAAAAAAATAAAAAGTTGTGGAGGGGTGGGGCGAAGGGTTGGGGACTGGGGGCCCATGTCCCAATATGAGTGAAGTATGAATAAGATGCATAATGCTATAAGAAATCCCAAACCAAATTTATAGATATATACATGCTTACATGCAAACCTAGTTCTGCCTTTATTGTACATGTTATGGGCCATCACTACTTGGGTTCCATGGGAGCCCAGAATTTGCAGAAGGCAAAATTAATTACCCAACCCTTTACAACATACTATAGGGAAACCAATTCCAAAATTTAGTTGAGCTAGGACAAGAAATGCAGGAGATATAGTCCTGTAAACACAGCTTACACCCAAAATTTGATTTGAAACAGACACATTTTAATAATTTGGATTCCATGGGATCCCTTGGGTTACAGGAACCAAAATTGCTTATGCAGCCCTTAAGATAATGCTATAAGGAAGCCCATGGCCAAATTTGGTTGTGCTAGGATAAGAAATGTAAGAGATATAGACTTGTAAACACAGCTTACACGCAAACCTTGATGTGGGACGCCGAGGCCGACGCCAACGCCGACGCCGACACCGACGCCGACCCCGGGGTGATTACATAAGCTCTCTTATTCTTCAAATAGTCGAGCTAAAAAATGTAGGTGCACCTATAAAAAGTACTTCACCCAGGACTCATTCATATTCAATAGCGCTGTGGTCTAGTGGTAGAGCGTTGGTCCCATGATCCAAAAGTCTTGGGTTCGATTCCCGTCATTGCCATATGCGTTGTGCATTGCTTAGTACTGGTTCTACCCAGGAAGACATCGAGAGTGATTCAAATAAGTTCATAGAGTTACAATCGATGTAAAATAAATAAGTTTAAACTAATCGTTAGTACTATTTTAAATATAGCGTCTGTAGGTTTAAGTTCACATTAGAAACAAAAGTAGATATTCAACTCGAACAGGAAAAGTAACATCCAAGGACGACTTTAAAGATGAATAAAAGGCAAGATAAGACATCACAAACACAAAAGGATTTCCAATATGTGTAATCTCAACTAATATTGGTATCAATTTGAGAGAAAGATAAATACAATTGTTACAACAAGACAAGAAAAAAACCGCAAACGGGTGCTAAATGCATCTTGTTATAAACTGGGGAAAGCAGAATCAAAACAAGAAATATCACTGTAAGTGATAAATGCCCCCGATGTGTCCTTTGACCTCTAATTTGAAAATCCGTCCAGGCATGCACACGTTATTGACCGAACACGATTTGATCTTTGACCTCTAAATGTGACCTTGACCTTGGGGCCACAGATCTGGAATTTATGCGCGACACATCATCTTGTTGTGGTGAGCATTTGTGCCAAGCTATTTGAAAATCCGTCCATGAATGCCAGAGTTATTAACCGGACACAATTTGACTTTTGACCTCCAAGTGTGACCTTGACCTTGAAGACCTGGGTTTTGCGTGCGACACATTGTCTTGTTATGGTGATCACTTGTGCCAAGTAATTTAAAAATCCCTGCAGGGATTGTGACGTTACGGTCTGGACACGAAATTGCGTACCTGTTTTTGACCTATGAACTGCAAGTGTGACCTTGACCTTTGAGGTACGGACCTGGGTTTTGCGCGCGACACATCATCTTGTTATGGTGATTATTTGTGCCAAGTTATTAAAAAATCCCTGCAGGGGTTGTGACGTTACGGTCCGGACACGAAATTGCGTACCTGTTTTTGACCTATGAACTTCAAGTGTGACCTAGACCTTTAAGGTACGCACCTGTGTTTTTGCGCGCGACACATCGTCTTGTTATGGTGATCACTTGTGCCAAGTTATTCAAAAATCGCTGCAGGGGTTGTGACGCTACGGTCCGGACATGAAATTGCGTACCTGTTTTTTACCTATGAACTTCAAGTGTGACCTTGACATTTGAGGTACGGACCTGGGTTTTGCGCGCGACACATCGTCTTGTCATGGAGATCACTTGAATGAATGAATGAATGAATGTCTTTATTTATAGAGGGTGACCCAATTAGCCAACACTAATCTCCCTTGGGGCCCTCTGCAAAGTCATACATATACATGTACAATGTAAAACATATATAACAAAACAGTGATATTTCCCTTACATTATTGCGCACACATACATGCAAATACACACACATGCACACACATTTACAACCATGTACACATCATTCTTAATATATATACATAATTATATACATAGTTTGAGGTGGTGGTGTGCATAATAAAGTACCACACAGTACACAAGATGTCAATAATTATCTAAAACTGCCAAACATAACAATACTTTTACAATAATTATATTATGATTGTGTTTTCAGCCATTTAACGCAGTTAGATGTAAAGGTTTTTATAGAAGTACATGCTCTAATATATGAAGGTATGCTATTCCACACAATTGTTCCAGCGTATGACATACTCCCTTTAAATAGTTCTTTGTTTGGTCTTTGAGTTATATAATTTAATTCGTAAGCAGATCGTAGATTTCTCTGCGAGATAACAGTAGGATGAAACATACCACAAATATATGACGGGACATGTTTTGATACTCTATACATAAATTATGCCTTTTGGAGAAATATCCTTTGCTCGATATTAAGGGAATTAATGATAACCAGTGCTTCATTTAGTGTGGTATATTGGTCGCCTAAAATAGTACGACATGCTCTCCTCTGCAAACGTAATAACAGTTGTATGTTAGCTTTCTTTGTATTTCTCCATATTATATTACAGTAATCTAGATAAGGTTGAACATATGCCTTATAAAATATTATTCGGTAATTTAAAGGAATATATGATTTTATTTTTTACAGTAGCCAGATGTTGATTATAATGTGATTATCCCACTTCAAGTGTTCATCTATATGCATTCCCAGAATTTTATCACCTGTTGTGAGTTGCAGTTCAATGTTATTATATGTTAATGATAATTTGTTATTAAAAAGTCTTGCACGCTTTTGAGGTGTAGTAACTAAGAGCACTTTAGTTGTCTGTGTTTAAAACCATACTATTATTTAGGCACCAAGCATTGAGGGTATTTAAAGCAGTTTCAAGATTTTGCTCAATTACTGCTTTTGATGTGTTAACATCGTAGATAGTGGTATCATCCGCATACATGTCTGTATTAGATACAGTACCATCAAGACATATAGGAAGGTCATTTATGAATAATAAGAATAGGAGAGGTCCTAAAATAGAGTAATTAACTGTTTATCAGAGAGAACCCCATTTAGGGAAACATTTTGTTTCCCATCTGTTAGATAAGATTTAAACCACTTAACTGTAGTGTCACTACATTTATAGATCTGCATTTTTTAAAAAGAATGTTATGATCCACTAAGTCAAATGCTTTCCTAAAATCAACCATTATTACACCAACAAATTACCTTCATTTAATCCTTTTAACCACTTGTCAATCATACGAACTACAGCCGTTTCGCAGTTGTGGCTTTTTCTTAACCCACTTTGAGATTTACATAGTAATTTATAATAATTTAAAAACTCAACAAATGAGTTGTGCACATGTTTTTCAATAAACTTGGAAAGAGTTGGTAAAATAGAAATTGGTCTGTAGTTGTTTACATTATCAGATGCACCTGATTTGACACCTGATTTGAATAAGGGATTAACCTTAGCAGCTTTCCACATATCTGGGAAAATTCCCTGTCTTATACTACAATTATTAATATATGTAATACTTTTTGATATTACATTGGCTGATAATTTTAGTAATTTAGGACCAATTTGGTCAAGTCCCGTGGATTTGGATGTATCTAGGCCGAGAAGTATTTTACTAGTTTGTTCTTCTGTTATGAGAGGAATGTTAAAGTACATTTTGTCTGGAACAGTGCGCTTTACAAATTGCTTTACTTTTGTAAAGTCTGAGTTTGAAATCGATCCTTTTAAATTGGCAGCTATATTTACCAAAAAAATATTAAACTTATTTGCCATCTCAAAATTATCTGTTATTTCTTCACTGTTTTTATTGATCTGATTTACATGATTTACAGAATTTTCTTTTTGCGAAGTTTTTGTGGAGGCACCGTGCTCTTTAAATATTTTCCATATTGACTTTGGATCTGATTTGCCTTCTTCAATTTTTCTTTCATAAGAGGACTTCTTAGATTCTTTAATAAAATTACATACTTTATTTCTTAAAATTCTGTAATTTTGAGCATAATTTTTTGCTTTACATTTATCTCTTTCCTTTATTGCATCTAAAATATCAGAATTAAGCCAATCAGGTTGTTGTAGCTTTGTAACCCTATATATTCTAAGCGGCACATGCTTATCAATAACACTTGAAAAATTAGTCACCCAGGTGTTAAGTAAGTCATTTGCATCTGTATAACTTTCATGTGTGCTCCATGATTTGCTTTTAAGATCGTTAATAAAGTTTTCCTCAACAAAAGTTTTAAAAGACCGATACTTAATAGATTGGTGAGTATTTGTTTTAATTTAATTTACGAGTACTGAAAATTGGATAATGGTCACTAACGCCAATTTTTTGTACTTTTACACATATAATATTTTCTTCAAAATTAGTATAAACATGATCTATGAGAGTTTTTGAATTTGGACATTCTCTTGTTTGTTCTTTTACCATTTGAACAAGCCCTAATGATGAAATATAATTAGATCATTCTATATTTATCTGTGGATTAAGTAAATCACGATTTATATCTCCTAGAATAATTAATTCTTTTTCCTCTAACTGAACTTTTTGCTCATCAAAATATTCTTTCCGTATTACTCTAGACTCGGGGTGTCTGTATATCGAGCCAATAAGAAATGGTTTACTTTTATTTGGCTTAATCTCAATCCATATAATTTCTATATTATCATATTCTAAATCGGTTCTTCTAGTACAGTTTACGCCATTTTTAACATAAACAATCAAACCACCACCTCTGTTTACTATTCTATCCCTTCGAAATGGAACTTGAAAAAAACCATCTACATAGAATGATTCAGTTGTATGGTCACTAGTAAATGTTGTCTCACTGATTCCAAGCACGTCAATTTCATTTAAAGGTGAAGTTAACATTAATTTAATTTGGTAAATTTTTGTAGATAATCCCTGTATGTTAATGTGACCAATATTAAAACCCTTTTAATTTAGACATAGATCAGTTAAGTGTGCAACTTTTGGTAATTGCTTGTTTGTTTGACTTCTTTTTATTGAATGTGGCAGTAAAAGCCAAGTTATTTAAACAATTCTGCAAGGGTTTTGAAGGTACAGTCCGGACACGAACTGCGGAATGACAGAATCCGGACAGACAGACGCACCGATTACTATGTGCCCCCGAAAAAAATAATTCGGGGGCATAATAATGCATCTCTTGTTCGACGTTAGTTGATATGTTTTAAACGAATTCATGAGAAGAAAGACATTATTTTGTTAAACTTTGTTTGGCGGATTGGTTAAGGGTTTTCTCATTTATTGACATTCGTCTGCTGAATGCCTGAGCATTCGACTTTATGTCGAATATTATTAAATAATTGAATTCGTCATCAATATTTTAATCTCAAAGTGTACACACATGAGAAAAATCGTCCTATAGAAATAACAGCACCCAAACGCAATAACATCGTAGGTCCGCACTACATCACACAAACAAGAATCAAATTAAATATGCAATAAAAAGGACAATACACATCTTAAAGGATGATGAAAACAGGGTTATTTACTTAGAACGGTCAGTAGGCAATTTGGCCGACTGGTTAGCTTAAATCGATTGTATGTGTTGGTCCCCTGGAATTTGAATAAATACATACTGTCGTTCGCGGTAATACAGTTTTCGAAGGATCAGTTTTAAATAGGTATATATTTTTTTCGATGGATTTCGTAAGTTGGACTGTATAAAACTGCTGCATTGTACTGTATTGTGGTTTGTCTTATTCTCCCGTTTAACAGTGGTGCAAGTGGTTCTCCTGATTCAGTCGTGTGAGGTTATTAAGAATTTATTGAATGCGTTTTAACCACCTATATTCGTGATGTTCCGTGTTAACCACTGATTTGCAGCATAAGAGAACTGTATCATATGGGTTTGTAAAGTGTGGCATTTTAATGTATCCATATCATATATTAGAATATGTAAAATTGTGTGATCAAATAAGTTTAGTTGAAGGCTATGTCTAATATTCCTAATACTGTCACATGTATTCTGTGAAGTACAAATATGAATTTTTTGTCTGACTTAACTCGATGTGTCCATGCATTAAAAAGTCATTTTAGAGCTATATGACAAAAAGGTATTTATACGTATTTGTGATTTATATTGTTTATTTCCCAATATAAGAAGAAAACAGTAATGTCGTCTGTGTACATGTAAAACAGTAACACAACGGGGTCAGCATTCTGAGTTGTAAGGCCGAATTGACCTAAACAATGCTAACGATTCATTATAAATGGACACATATTAATACTTCGAAAATATATATTATATACATCTCGGATGTGTTTTCCTTTAGTTTTAGTGTTTCATAGTTTGTGTCACGGGCCTGTTTGGCTGTGAGAAATCGATAAAGCAACACAATAATGTATTATTATGCTGTCGTTGCAGTTTGAGTGACCCAATATGAGATGTAAAATTATGGTAAAAAGTAAATTACTTGGCTCTGCCTTATTTTTAACTAAAACACTATTTTCATTTAAGAAATCGATAATTTTTCGCTACGATAAAAAGTTGCCAAAGTCATGTACATCATCAACTCGGGATATTATGATCACTCATTTTTAACTTATATTTGTATACGTTTCACGACAAAATACCTAAGTGATACCAAATCATTTTTTCGAAAATGTTTGATATTATTGTCATTGCTTGTTTTATTACAGATGTGCTTTTGTGTAGCCTAAATTATGGGACCATTCAATGAAACAATTAGATAAAATGACTCACGGCAATAATTCGTAATTTTCCCCCAAAATTCCGTTAAAAGCAAGAATATGTACATGGTGCTATAATTATGTAAATTATCTCGAAAGAGATTGTATAAACACTTATTAGTTGGTGTAAAGGATTGGTGTAAAGGGAAATAAACTAAGCCACAGTCTAAATTATTTACATGTTACATTGTTTTATATAAGAGCCACTTATCATTTTCAATGATGGAGGTAAAGTTACTAAGAGAACACATTATTATTGTGATATTACTCTCAAAATTCTCAAAATTCGCCAGACTCCGTTTTTTTTAAGAAAAGCCTAAAACATATTATTTAAGAAAGAACCGCTTATCAAAAAGTAAGTAATGAAGAACAAAAGTAAGACACTTTGTATAGACGGTTGGTTAATTTTGATTGATGAGTTTGTGTAAAATGAAAACACTGTTTAAGAACATTTATAGAACATTTTATGTTCAGAAAATATATATCGAAAACATACATGCAACACCTTCATCTCAATACATGCATTATATAATGTTTACACTGTAATACCCATTTCTAACGTGTACTTGCTTTTAGCTTCCGCTGAGATAAAAGATTCATCTGATCCATCTGCTCTTGACACAACCGAGAAGATCGGAGCTATCCTTGGCAGTCTTGCTGCAGGTTTGTTACAACACCTACCTGGTGTATATTATTTCAGCTAATTTTGCAAAATAACAAGCAACTATCAGCTAAAAAATCATAATTATCATTGATTTTCTTTAAAGACGACTTTCTCCAACACGTTTGTAGATATTGGATGTAGAATTTTTTATGAAGACTAACATAGTACTAATTAGTTTCTGGAAAAATAATCATGATGTGTTGGTGATTTAACTTTTTAGCAATATTAATCTTCAGTAATACACACCCAAAGCCCAAAGTGGGGTTTTAAATTCAGAAACATCTGAAAATTGGGTATGGCTTTAGAAATCACCCAATATTTTAGATAAAAAAAGAAGCAAATGAAAAAAAGTTATGAGAAGCTAAACAAATATCAATACAAAAGTAAGAAAAGCCTTAAAATAATAAAAATAGGAGAAATCTTTGAATTTTTCAATTTCAGCACACCTCCTAATGAAACAAAAAAAAAATCACAGAAAATTGTATTTTTGGGCACATTTTGGGCAAGAAAAACTTATAGAAATAATAACAAGAAATTTGTAATAAACTGGTATATAATACAGAATTATAAGATTATCAAATAAATGTGATCGGTGTTCATCTAAAAGAGTTAACAATTAGAAATGTGAAAGACCCATCATTTTATTACAGAAAAAGATAGATATATGTGCTCTGGTTTTATTTATTATATCAAAAGTCATTTAAAAGACTGGCATACATACATCTGATATACAAACATCACATCTAATTTAATTACAAACAGTGTTTCAGTATTTAATATGCGCAATATGACCAAAATACGTTAAAAAAGATGTTGATTTACCCCAACCACTTCATTTTTGTATGGTATATTTTACCAGACTGATGTATTTGCCTGTGTATTTGGAAAATAGTATCTGTCATGTTAGAATTAAAATTAACGTTAACACAATGTTATATCAAATCCAAATAATCTATCTCTAAGTGTGATATATCACACAATAAACAATAGTTTGTCAATCAGAAGCATGTCGTGTTTTCAGCCCTCATGATATAATTCCTGCCCATATGATCTCAAAACTGTGGAAAAGTGTGAGATATACCATTATTATGAATAAATCAAACCCTAAGCCTGGTATGTTGTACAATATACCAAAGTTTAGAGATCAGATGTAGGAATTATATATCGAGGCTAAAGCGCTCGGGCACCAATACGGTCTCAGGGATGATACAGTGGCTGATATGAAAACTGTCATATACTAATCTATAATTATCGAACCTACATCAATGTGTGGGGTTCATGATTGTGAACATATTTTCGTCAGGTATGGAACCACCGTTTATAGACAAATTGTTGGTATCCCTATGGGTACGAACTGTGCACCACTTGTCGCAGATTTGTTCTTATTTTGCTATGAAAGGGATTTCATGTTGAGTCTTTAACCAGATAACCAGGCAGATGTTATTGAAGCCTTTAATGATACCTCTCGGTATCTGGATGACATATTGAACATTGACAAACCTTTCTTTCCAACTATGGTTAATTATATTTATCCTAAAGAACTTCAGCTTAACAAAGCTAATATATCTGATAATAACGCTTCTTTTCTCGATTTAGATCTCTCGATTGAAAATGGTAAAATAATTAGCAAAATCTATAACAAGAGAGATGATTTTAATTTTGACAATGTTAATTATCCTCACTTGGATGGGGATGTTCCCCGAGCAACTTCTTATGGGGTATATGTGTCTCAACTTATTCGTTTTTCTAGAGCTTGTACTCGAGTTGAGGACTTCAATATTCGTAATCTTTGTATAACTAAAAAGTTACTCAATCAGGATTACCATTACCATAAACTTCATAAAACCTTTGCAAAATGTTATTATCGTAACCCTGATCTTCTTTCCAAATATAAAAGTAATTTAAGGACTCTTCTGCGACAAGGACTATCACAACCTGACTTCTATGGTGATGTGATTTATAAACTTCGTAAGATTCTAGGTCATGATCACTTTCATACTATCTTTGTTAAACTTGTTAAAAAGTTTATCAAAAGAGGTTATGACCCTATCATTTTGCAACGTACTGCATGCTTGGTGGTGGACCCTTTTACAGTTCGCCACTATGCTTTCCTCTTTAATTGTACGATGACCAGACAGGCTGTGGACCCTATGATGACACCTACCTAAAGCCCATTGGGACGGTGGCGTTTGATGTTTGTCCATGATCTTTCTTGTCGTGCCCTTAATGGTTTATTCTCTTACTGCTCTGGCTTCTGCAAAGTCATTGAGTACCTTCATTGTGGCTTTCTAGGCTATTGTTTTTTTTGTATTATATTTACACGAGCATATTTGTGTTTTACTTATATTGCCTATTGATGCTGCCTTGTTGGTTAGAGATTAGATCAAGGCGGGGATTTCTTTATTTACACTGTCCTGTTTTAATGGGATGACAGTAGGGTAAGTGTGAGGTTTGGTGCACCCTAGAACAGGTTTAAACCCCCAGTGGCCTACTTTGCCACTGACCGTTCCAAGGCGGTAGCCCTATTGTCAACCCTTTTTGTGTTTGTAATGTCGTTTGCATTTATTATTGCTTTTGCCTTCGTGTTTGTATGTTTGCGTGTCTGTTTCTGTGTTTTGTGGTTTACTGTCCTCCTTGAATGCTACTTTCCCTGTCCGATCTTTTTATATTTCTTATGTATACTAAGTATCAAGGACGTATGACTAATGATTTTGGAACATCTCCCCACTTTTTACAACATCCACATAGGCGTTGCGCGAAAATATGCGCAGATCACGGAGTTCGTCACCAGAGGACACCCTTAAGTCTCCTGCTCTAGATCTCAAAATAATCCAACGCCTCTAATTACACTTAGAATAGATGTTTATATACTATCATAGTATGTCTTTATAGTATGTCCCCAGAACTTACCAAACCAGAATGCAACATAAATGTTTTATAATTTTCAGAAATGTAAATGGCATTTAATGAGAAAATCGATAATAAACATCTTCAACATAGACATAGGGGTAACATGTTCCCCATTAAAGAAAAAGAAAGAGATCACCCTTTTCCAAAGGTCCACTCTCATACTTTTTTATGTGATGAAGAATTCTTTTGAACAATATGTAATTAGCAATGTAATTTAAGAAATACGATATTTCCAGTGGGTTTATATTGTCCCAGATCAATACATGGCGGGACTTGAAGTTCATCGATACCAAGGTCCGCAGGCCCGCGGTTTCGATATGTTTGAAGTAGTCCCAAACACCAGGTCTTAAACTCGCACAAAATAAACACGCTGGAAACACACGCTGGAAATGTTTTATTTATTATCTAACATGGAGTTTTATGTATCACAAAATACATTTTGTCGAGAGATTGCACAAAATACAAACAAATTCTCACAACTTACATTTTATGCCTATCTATCAATATCCAACGAGAGCAATATACAGCTTCATCCTATATAAATGTGTTTTTGGACCGTAGCGTCGCTTAAAATAACGCATTTCATTGCTTTGTTAATTTGCATCTGACGTTTAAAATGACATCTCAACAATTAACGTGTTTTCTGCGTTTAAAATGACGTTTTAACGGTTGACGTACATGACGTCAGAGGTTTATATAGCTTTTTTCAGACCATCCCAATAACCAATCGATATTGAGTATTTTAATTAAACCAAAAGAGTAATGTAACTATATATCGCTTTCCTAACGTCTGTATATCCAACTAATACTTATCTTGCTAATATTTCTTTATAAGGGATTGAATTTAAGGATGTTGGCTGGGCAAACATTAGATATAGGGTCCTATAGAAACCACAGCGTCCGAACGCAATGGCATCGTAGGTCCGCACTGTACTGCAAACAAGGACTTGATAATACAATGAAAGAGACAAAAAACAACAGAAAGGGTGGTGAAGTTTTGACATTTCCAAGTCTAAAATTTTTATTTTATTAAATCATAGTTTCATTTGACAACACAATTGTTTCATTCTTTGCCTTCTATTAGATATCGAAATAATGTAGGATTTAAGATGGTTACATATACAATTTGAAGCATTTGTTGAATGAAGCATTTGTTGAATATTTTTTCTGTCATTTGTGATCATTTATTTTGTCAACAAAATAGTGGGTATGGGTAGCTCTGAGTAGAATTTATCCTTTTGTTATAGAAAGCAATAATATTGCTTTTTCAGTAGTAGAAAACAATTATATAAAAGCAGATCCTGAGGTAATTTTCAAGTGCGTGTAATTTAAAGATTTTTTAATAAAAACTCATTACAAGCCTGATGACCTATATATTTTTTTACTTGTTTTGAAAGAAATTTCATAGGACATTTTCATATACAAGTTTAAAAAAATAAACATTTTTTATCTTGAATTTCATTTTTGTTAAAAAAAATGGTGGGGTACAGTACATATATATTTGCTTTTTAAAGTAAAAGGATAAATGACGATTATAATTGTTTGTGTATGTTTTGAAAAATATGTATATGTGCAACCGAAAATTAATCGTTAACTTTCGATAAATGTAAAGTTATGAAAAAAATTGGGAATATGTTCAAATCTCTTTTATTGAAATTTTGGAGTTAGAGATATGTGTCTTCTTCAAAGACGTCTAGTGGAAAAAGAGTAATGATCAACACTTTAGAAGCTTTAAATATCAATTTAACAAATCTCAGCACTACGTCCTTTACCAGACAACCTCCTTAAAAGACTATATCTCAAACAAGCGATTCCGATTTTAGAATTAAGTAACAGTGGTTGAAGATTTTGTGTAAACCTTTATCTTTTGAACTAGCTATTATCTTTACAGACTGGTGACAATAGACACAAATTGCATCAGATGGGACAAATAGCACACATCATACAGTATGTTTAAATTAATATCGCTGGCAAATTGAAACTGTTTACGTTTAATTTAACCAAATATTTATATTTTTTAGTTGGAGCTCTGGTTATTTCGTTATTGGCGTACTGCTGCTGCTGTAAGAAAAAAAAACAAGAAGGTATGTTTATTTTTGGGAATTAAAGGGTAAATAGTAATAGATAATGACAAACATATTGGAAGAGGTCACTTAAATGCACCTCTATATATTAATTAAACCAGACAGTCAATGACCCGTAATCGCGCACGTGATGGCCATAGCTTAGATAAACTCAATATTCACAATTAAGATATTCAGATAACTTCATAAAAATCGGTTCATGATTAGAAGTGAAATCAGCAAAATTAAATCTAGAAATTTCTTTTCAGTATATGCCTTTTTTGAATTTGGACAAGAAGTAATAGTTACAGGACATAACATAGGTCGATACCGATTTGTAACAGGGCATAGGTAATCAAAAAGGGTCCTTACGTAAGAACATCGAGCCGAAACCGATATATTTCTTACATAACGACCTTTGTTAATGCCCCAAGGCCAGGTATGAGTTTGCAGCGACATAGTGAATGTCCTATACCATAATTTCTTATCGCGTTTTATTCGTTAGTCTTCCAGAGTTTTATTTTCTGATAACACCAAATGTCCATGTACTTCGAAAGAGAGTGTGTAAAACAAAATAAAACAGCAGACCGTGTTGATTTCAGAAAAAATCATGCTTAACAAATAGAGTGCCTATGCGCGAAGAAGTGCGATACCAATGTTCAATTAGAGGACGGAAAGGTGGACTGTTACTAGAGTTTAGAATAAATGAGAAAAAAATATAAGCGCCGGCACTGTCCGAAATATATATATTTGTATTAGGTATAACTGACATGATGGAAAAGCGAAAGAAGAAATTAAGCGAATCACAATAGAAAGTGACCTCATTAACATAATATGTAGCCGTTCTTTTTTACTTGATACCCTACCCGCATCTCCCCCGCGCCCATGTTTGTATTGCTGTTGTCTATAATTAATTTCACTGATACTTCTGAAATCTCCCTACAATGCTCAGAATTACAGTCACACATGACTTCAAGAACTTATCAGATTTTAATAGTCACAGATTAGTATCAACAATCACAAATTAATCAGTTTTAATACCACATTTATTAGTGATATTCTATACAAAATCAATCTTGACTCATTCCTTGGAAACTATATTGGATTTCAATAAAAACCAGTTTTGAACTGTTTACATTGAAGCATTGAAGCATGTGCGTTTAAGCTGGAACCGGTGTTACGATAAAAAAGTTCATTGCGGCAATCCTGTGTTTGAATTGTACCAACAAACACGCTTTAATGTATGTTGTTATATAGCAACAAACGCATTAATAACATATATTTATCGTGAGTTGAAGTTATATACTGATATTTAATAAAATGTGTGTATTGTTTTTAATTTTACATTGGGCACATTGACTATTTAATTCAGTACCACGCGTTTGACTGGTCGACTTGGTTCGCTTTTCGGAGATCCGTGATCGCCACGGTTCGGCAAATGTTGGGATAAAATGACCTATTGGAGAGCGCTAGATCTATGGTACGCGTTTAAACATTGTATGGAGTCAAATTAGCATTTTGTTCATTACTCTGAACATAGTTTTGATTATTATTTTGAATTTATCCTCACATCACAGGCTATAAAACAACCTACTACTTTTAATTTACTGGATCGAGAGTTTCGATTTTCCAAATGATATCACAGGGTCAATACAAGAAAACTTTGTGAAGTTTCAAAGCCAGAACAGCCAGTTAGATGCCCAACAACATTCAGAGAGCACCAAAAAAAGCACACGAGGCTGATATTTTGACCACGTTTGGAAGTGCCACCTTCAGCTTGACGATGGTTAAGCATTCCCAATCAAGAAGTGTATATTATTCACACAGGGTGCATAATGGTTCCACCTTCACCACACGCCTTACTCCTTCGTCAGTAGGTTTAAAAAATGTTATATCATGCATCGTGAAACACTTATAAGAATATACACTTCTTAAATTTAAAAAGGAAGCGAATAACATGAAATCCGTTAAAAAACAACAGCGTCCTTTATGATTTTGCATACTCGTGTACTTTGAATTATGATAACTATTAACTTTTATAAAAGAAACAGGATTGATTTCCGGTAGTGTGGATGTTCATGACAGTGAAATGAGTGCAGCTTAAATTAGCTATACGTGTAAATGTGAACGGGTATGTTTGGATTGATTGTGCCACTGTGGGTATTGCACAATGGACCTGTAACCTATTGTATAGTTGTTTCATATAACTTACACATAATATGTTCTGTTTTCAAAGAAAATCCACCAGTTAAATTAATATGGTATTAAATGTGAATATAAGAAAGTTGATAAGTAAAAACAGTCATCGTGTTGTTGTTATATTTTCTAACAATGTATTTCGAATATAACTAAACCAAAAACAATATCTTGTAAATCATGTGTACATCACTAGTATACATGATTGAGATCAATTAAAATAAAATGTTAACAGACACAGAAGAAAACAATAACACTGTTGATTATTACAATTCAAACACATAAATCGAACAATTGTGTTTGTTTGATCCATAACTTGTTTAATAAATTGACAAGAGTGATACTATTAAGGTTTCTTATATTTGTATTTAACATTGTTGTATTCATAAAATGAATTCCACTTTCTATGGATTTATAGTATTCCATTTATATGTTAAAGATTTTGTAATTGCAACGACTTAGGAGGAAAGTATGTTAACTCTGATCAGCTTGCCCGTTTGTGCAAATTGATCACGATTTACATTGGTCTATGAATTTATTATCATTACCTACTGTAGGCTAAGAATTGATATTCTATGATATTTGGATGTATCGTTTTCTAAATAATTTTCATATGCTAACTTAAATCTACTCTTTTGATCGGTTATAAATTACTATGCAATATTCTAATATGCACACGTATTTGAAACGAAGTGGTAAATACATCCTCTGACTAGGGAGCGTAACTTAAAACAAATACCCATTATACAGATTAAAGTAGACTAGTAACACCATAAATCAAACGGCACTATTAGACCAGAATGCCAATGTCAGTTTCTTAAATCTTAAATTAACGTGAACATATGTTTGCGTGTTTGTTTCTGTATTTTGTGGTTGACTTTCCTCCTTGAATGCTACTTTCCCTGTCCGATCTTTTTATACTTCTTTAGTTTAGTCAGACACACCTATGTCCTACAAACAGCAATAAATCACCATTTATTAGAATAGTATGAATTATAATTTATAATTAAGCTGCTGATAAAAACAGCAACTAGTAAAAGCAACTCTTCGTTAGAAATCGTTGGTGTTGTTATATATGGTTCTTTGGATGTCAACACATTTAGCTTCTGGAAATAATAGCGACATCTTAATCGTTTTAAATAAGATAATAGTATTTAGAAACCAAACTGTTGATCAATACGGACAACGTTTTACTGGATGGACTAGTTGATGCATGAGTGCTACCTATATTTCAATGTGTACATGTTGCGTTGCATGTTTATTATTGGTTTGGGCTTGAGGAACAGCTAGAATTAGGATGGAGGTAAACATGTTTACTATTTATCCAAATTATTTATGCAAATTTATTTATGATGATTTTGACTGTTCTCATTGGACTTTTTTAGTGTGGACGTTGTTTTTTTTAACAATCTTGGCGGTATATAAACATATTCTGGGAGCAGCTGAGCAGTCGAGTTCAGGCCGGATTAGTTTAGTTTAGAAGCTCAGTATTCAGTAAAAAAAATACTTTTGAATTGGATGTTTTGAAAATATAAAATATATTTGTGAGAGGATTTACTTATTATTGTGCCCATTCATAATAACAGTGCAATTGGATATTTGAATTAAATGGGAAATGGTGAAATTAATTTGAATTGAAAGGACGATTACTGTTTTGGATTAAAGATACATTCACTGTTTTGGATTAAAGAGGAACATTGGATTATTTTAGTTGGACGCAATTAAAAAATTCGATATTAATGAAAATCTGAATATGTATTCTGTAAGTCAATATTTTATGTAAATACATGTTTTTTTATATATATTGTATATATATATAATAATTATATTTCTGTGTTGCTTGATTTGCTTCCCTTCTCGTTAAATTTAAAACTTGTAATATAAGCATTGTGCTCAACCGACACGTTTTTATGTTTACAACATATTTTGCTTCAGTTTTACAAGTTCACCATCACACCACTTTTGCTGTATATGCAATATATAAACATAGTTATTGATGATCCCGGTTGTGTCTTCTTCTTCGTTTGGTGGGTTAGCTAAGTCAAGTCTATGTGTTGCATTTATATGGTCCTCGTATACGCCTTTCTTCATAACCGCTGCTCCCAACTAAATTCCATTATGTTTATTTCGCTCTTCGGGGCATTTAATTTTATTAGATACTGGGACCATACGCCGTACGACATGGGGAAGTAGTAAACTCCATGTCCACCGCCATATGCATGCCATCTTCGGGATGGTTAAAATTGTGTACTTTTGATTTTATGAATATTGAGTTCTGCTCAACCCGGGGTTAGAGGGCGTGAGCGGTAGCTAGAATAATTTCACTACCGCTCATGAACAGTCTCAATCAAACCGAGACTGCAATATTTTGTATGTGTCGTGCTATTTCATCGAGAGCTGAGAGTTTCAGTGTGAATATAAATTCACACTACAAATAACAGGACCCAGTTGTTCGTACATTGTTTACATTTTAACCTGGAATAAATGCAGTGTTAAATATTCATTAGATAAATATTGGTTAACAGTCGACAAAAACTGTTTTAAGTTAAATTTTAACCAATATACGAAAAACGGAAGAGGCTTATTTGTAATTACTATTGAATGTATTGCTATAATTGATCAAAATCGTATTTTTTGCATAAGGTCATTTGTGGGTAAACTGATACGTTCACTGACAGGTAACATATTGCAGGTGAATCATACATTTTCTACTCTACACCGTGTTTAAATACGAAAGCAACAGTGTTAAAAGAGGCATAATATGCTCAAGTCGACACTGTGTTGTCAATAAAATGCATGCGCTCTTTGCCGTTTACTTGGTGCAATTTTCAAAAGCAATGTTAATGTAATTAAATGTGTTCAAGGTATCAGAAGAAACAAAACTAGCTATTTTTCAAAACAAGACAATCGTCGGTTGTGTACACAGACTATGCTATTAAAATGAGATAAACAACTAATGGAGAGCTGGCGTGTCGAATTAAAGCATTCTTTCACATACCGGTCTAGCTAGAATGGTTATTAGGTACCACCTACACGAAATACAGGTACATTTAACGACACCTACCTTTGACAAAGGTGCTCGTCTGCCATCTTGGCAAAACTACACAGTGTTTAAAAAAGGCGACACCATGTTTCGGTCTCGACAGTGAATGTAAGGTTCAGATCTGTCATTTTCATTTAGTTTATGTTTGAATAGATAATAATTAGATAAACACTATTTAAACAACAACAACATAATGATGAAGTTAACACCATACAATCAGTTTAACGCTATGCTGTGACAAACATGAAATAGTTGACAATAGCGCCGCCGCCTTAGCACTATCAGTGGCAACAAAGGCCACTAGCGATCTAAACCAGGTTTTAGGGTGCAACAAATCACACTCTTACCTATTTCATCTCAATAAGACGGAACAATATAAATATTAAAAAAATACCTGCAATGCTATATCCTCTAACAAACTACGCACAATCAGTTTGAATCATAGCTGATCATGTTTAATCTACATAATTATAAATTATAAAACCTGGAAAGTTTAACTAGGCAGAAGCCACAGCCACAAGAAAATAAACTAGTAAAGACAGCAGGACAAGACAAGATTGAAGACAACATCAAACGTTGCCGTTCTCACAGAAACTGCCCTATTGTTTACGCACATCAATGTGAGAATGAAATGCAAGTCAAGTTCAATATTACATGTACGTACATGTACGTACAATATAATAGAGGTACTTGTATTATAGGTTATTGAATTTGTATGGCTAAATATTACTTGGAACGAGTTGTTTTGGCAAAGGACGACGACTTGCGAGTCGTCCTGCGCCTAAGCAACGAGGGACAATATGAAAGTATACAATAAACAGGGAAAAAGGTGTTTTATGACACTAATTACAGATACAAAATATAATTTATTTCGACTTACCTAAGATATATTATTGAATTGAATAATGACGTTTTAAAAGATTCAATCTCTAGTGTGCCTGTCTTTGCATTATTTCACATACTTTAGGAACGGTTTTAACATATTTCTTTCCCTTAGCTTCTTATGTACAGAGGTCACAAATGGTTCCATCTATTTTGTTTGTGTCTAGTTCCGAACAAAATGGTTGCCGTAGATTATGTTAAGAATATATCTCGCCATCTGATATACACTAGTGTTGATCACCTTGCAAACAAAATTCAGATCATTTCAAAATTAAAGTGTATGAAACTTGCATTGCATTAACGAAAGTAATCCTTGTGAATGTGAAAGGTAAAGAAACTATAACTGCATACAACTTTCTTTCAGGTGTAAATAGAAATTATAACAGCAATCTTGATGGCGTAGTTGCAATAAGAAACCAGGGTGGATCGAATGAATATCCTTACAATGTACACAATCAGTAAGTAAACCAATATGTAATTTAGTTTTTGCAAAGGATGTTATTTCAGGCGGTGCCATAAGCTAGTGTCTTCCTCAAGGCATGTATATGAGATAAATATAAGATAGTAAAGACAGGAAAATACTGGTTTCCTCGGATTTGTCCGCTTCTCTTTGACAATGACTGTAAGCATATAGCATAAAAAACCGTTTAGACGGGTGTTTAACAACATATAGACATAGCTACAAAAGGCGAACACGAATTGTAGACTCCCGGAACCTAGCCATCTGAAAACATATTTTAAACAAATGACACATATGGATATATAACGAATTTAAGGTAAAGTATAGGGAATTACACAAACATAAAAGCATTGATAATAGGGAACCATCTTTGAAACGGTCAGTTAAAACCGGCTTCGAAGATACACCAACTATCACCGTTGCCCTATTTCCATTTCAATAAAACGGTTTAATGTAAGAACAATTCACACTCTGCTGTGTAATTGTTAAACTATGATGCATTACTATGGTGGTATTTATTAAGTGTCTTCATATTGGCCGAGTTATTGGTCCAAGCACTGTCATAATAGTCCAAGGCCGAAGGACGCGGGCCAATATTATAGTCCGAGGATCAATAACTCGGACAATATGAAAACATTTAATTAATGACAATTTTATTAATAGACTTCAACTATGTACAGTAATATTGTATTTTAATAAAATAATTTTGACATGATTTGCGGATATTTATAGAGGCGTTAATTTAATTTATAGGTTGATAAGCAAGCGTCAACGACGTTACTTAACGTGAATTACGTTAACTTGAATTACGTCACTTAAAGCTCATCTTGGCGAGTTTCTTCATGTTGTTCTTTTTTCTTATTGACCGACTACCGGTTCATTTTGGCCGAGTTTGCGTCGTATTGTGTAAAGTTTTTAGTAAACACGACTAATATAGATTTGGTAATTAATAATAGACGACATGAAAATGCAAACACTGAGTAGTTCACCTTAAATATCTGCTGTACATAAAATACTAAAACATGATCACTTTTAATAATATACAAAATATGTATTTTATATAGAACCTATACAGGAAAAATTAAATTAAAACTGTGTTTACATACCATTATATGTAGTTGGTATCAAATATTTACTTGTTATCATTTTTCTACTCCATGGATTATATTTACACCACAAGGGAGTTGGTCTGATTACAGTAAACACAGACCTGTATATTTAATTTGGTCATATTCAATATAAAATTTACTGAAAAGGTTTACTAAGATCCTATTTATGCTTTAATACTGACTCTCCTTTCCACTTTTCAAGGCAAGGTTTCCAGGTGTTTTAACTAGTAATGTATGTAATTTCTTTTGGCGTTGATATGAAATGCTTTCCACCGTACAAATAAGTTCTGCTTACCTCTATTTAATCCATATTGTTATGCGAGCTCCTCCAACCTCACCTCATCCAACCAAGAGTCTCATTTCAGATTAGAATATGTAAGATGCAGGCATCATGTCTGATGTCTTGCATCATGTCTGATGTCTTCCTATGAAAAAAATTAATGAAACCGTGTATAAACGCAATTGCCAAGTTTCATTTGGATCTGAACATTTCGCTGAAATTAAATAATAATTAGATAGATCTATGTATTCAATTCTTGTTTCTAAATACTATTAATTAGAAAATGTGTTCATCAGGGCTTTTTCCACACAACTGGAAAGAGGCCCGGGGCTGTCCATTTTGGGAAAGAGAATCTTATTCCTCATTTTGGGAAAGATGTAAGATTTTACCATTAAGTAAATATCACATTACTATGCTTTATTTATATGTTCAGCCAATAGTAATAATTACTGATTTCTCAGTCAGAACTGACTCAACAGACAAAATCACATTGCAGAATTAATGTTTTTTTCTCAAATTCTGAGACACAGTCAATCACATAAAATAGAACTGGGATGTAGTGTATATGTTGTTTTGAAAACCAAATGTTACAGTATTTAGCCTTTCATTGAACACATTTTAAGTAGGGTTGTAGAGTAAATATGCGGGAGGGAGGTAGAAGAGAGAGGGAGGGGTGGGGATAGTGGTGTGGGCAGCAGGGAATGTTTACTAGTTTTGGGGGAAGGGGCCTGTTGCTCTTAACTGGGTGTGGTGTTGGGGTGGGGGAGTGCATAAATGGGGAATGAAACTTCCAAGGTAAGTTTAAAAAGTGGGGGAAATCTGCATGATTTTAAAAGAAATGTGGGTGGGGAATGGGCCTTATACAGGCCGCTGCAAAGAAGGGTAAAAAGGCCATGGTAGGGTATGTGTCAGCTGCCTGTGGGTAAATGTAGAGAAGGGGGTGGCAGGGATGGGTTTAGTAATTGCTGTGTCCCATGACCATGCAGCATATTAGGGGTTTGACACTGGTCATTATAGGCATACCATAAGGTGTGCCTCTTTACTGGGTTCAGGTCTGAGGGTCTCCCGGGAGTTTTGGGGAACAAGGGAACATTGTATGTTATTGGTAATATTTTTGGGGAACATTGGAAACATGGAACAAAGCAAAATATTTTTGGACAACATTGGGTCATATTTTAGGGAAAAGGGAACATTGAGCACCCCTGGGAGGGTCTCAGGTCTATCGATACAGGTCTTGTTATAAAAACAAGAATGATTCTGAGAGAGGAATCATATGAATAATTCAATGAAGTCAACAACTATAACGGCGGATCCAGTTCTGTTCACTATTTACACAGTTTGTCAACATTAACACCATCGATGTGCTTAGTAAATTTCAAATTGAAAACACTGCAGAAACAAACGAAAAAAAGAGTTGTGCATGTAAACATTTGAACTCACGTGTTATTTGTCTGCAGAGTTCTAAGACAGTCCACGGTTTCCTTCATTACGTAAGCCTGTGTATATTTCCAAGTGTTTATCCCAGCGTGAACACCCTTCATCGCTATCAAAACTCAGTGGTTTCAGCGTTTACCAACGTGTAAAGACATTCTACGTATTGATGACGTAATCCAAAACTGATATTTTGAAAAAAGCGTTTACTCCTATAAACTAGGTAGATGTACGCGTAAAATTGATAACGACGTTTTTACAAAAAGAAAATGGCGGCGTTTTGTGAAATTTTTTTAATGAAATAGTCCGGCAACACTAAAAAAAATAATCCCTGTCGCGGAGTATCAAAATGATCAAAAGATCTGAATAATTAGTTCCTGGTGTTCCCACAGTTTATTAGGCTTTTTTTCAGTTTTGTGATAAAGATAATATCACATTATTACCTATTTAATATTAAATGTATTACACTTGTTGGATAAAATAGGCAAAGCCTCTCATTATATAATGTTATCAAACTCATTTAATACATAAGGTAAGATCCCCTATATACATAATCGTCCTGTAAACAATTCTGTACTTTGGTCCAAAAAATCGTTTTGTTTTTTATGTTTCGTTATTGAATTTAAATGTTTGTGTTGGATTTCTTCGCTTCGCGGAGTCTGCAACGTATTGTACTATGATCAAACCACCTGTTCGAATACCAAACCCTTGTCTAATGTCTACAATAGTCTTCATCTGAGATATACCATCCGGAAAAGTATTCAGTACCAACATCACTTAGATGTACGTGTAACTCCTGTTTTCGTTATTCTCAGGGAAGACAGGGATAACATAATTAAGGAACAAGTACAGTTGTGAATAATAGTATCAGTAATATATATATATATTGCGTCTAAAAGGACATTGTTTTGTTAATTACACCGTTTTTTGCTGGTCAACGTTTCTTAATATAATATAATAGTTTGTGTTTGATGTCATTTTAGCTTCCATTATCATGCCCCCGAAGGTCAGACGATTGATATGATGCAGATGCCGGGAATTCAAAATAGAAGTCGTGCTGCTATTAAGAACCGCGATGTTGATGATGTTGATATTTATTTACACTAAATGGAAAATTAGCATGCATATATGTCCACTTACTTGAGTTGTTCATTTAACCAATTTGAACTTGTACCTTATCAAACGATGTTTGAACATGATGTATATTCCAACAGTATTTATCATGTCACTTACTGATCTTAACTTAAAAACTTGTTGCTAAAAGATGTTTAAACGGAAATCGCTTTTACTTAATAATATATGCAGTTTATGATTTTTTAATAAAAATAAATGAGTATTCTCTATCATTATGGTCAGGCTAATGTGTATTTAAAGCTACGATATTATACTTAAACTAGTACGATCTCATGAATATGAACGAGTCACGGTTGAAGTATTTTCAATTCGACGAGCAGCCAAAAGGTCGGTATATAAGCCCGAATCGATTTGTAAAATATCACATTTATCTAGCCTTCGTAATAGCGATCAAATTACGTCTTCCGATATCATTTCATAAAAAATGGCAGCGCTGAAAGCGATTTGAACCAGTAAAATGTTGCTTTTATTTGTTCTTATTGATGTGGCTATAACCACTAGGCCACAGATATTTGTTCTTACGTTTTAGCACTTTTAACATTAAATATATATTACGCAATATGAGGGGTGTTCAGAAAAGAAATACACTTCGGCGAATTATCTCGATAACACTGACTGAAATGCTGACATTTTTATGACAACCCTTCAACATATTCCTCACGATTAGAATGCATAGTTTCAACCTGTGAATCTATTCTCGGAAAGTGTCACGGTAGGCTGATTTTGGTGCTCTTCTGAGCCACTGTTTTATAGCTGAACCAAGAGCCTGTCTTGAATGATATCTGCGGCCAGAAAGGAAGTTTTTCATTTTTGGAAATAGGAAAAAGTCACAGTGTGCTAGGTCTGGAGAGTATAGAAAATTGGAACGACTGTAACCTTTCCCGACTTCAGGTTGGGTACAACTTCAGACTTATAAGCCGGTGCATTATCATTTTAAGAGACGAACATATCGGAAACCTGTAGTTGGGCGCCGTTTATGGAAGTATTTCTTCAGTTTTTTAATCACCACATCAAGGTAGAATCTGGCTGTGGCACGTTTACCCTTCTTTACTGGAACATATATTGCTAATAAATACTTAAAACCTTGATTTGTAAAAAATATAGCATACAAATCATCGCGCTCTGCGTTCTTTTGACAATAATAGGTAATGACATATTAAGTTGCCCAGAGTTTGTTGCCCACCTTTCTCACTGGTTGGAAATAATATACACACGTTTCGTCCCTTCTTTTGCTCATCGGTCAAAAGGTGAGGTACCCATTGCGCACATATCTTCCTTACTTTTAAAATACATTTCAGAATAAAATGAACTGTGGATAGTGATACTCCTACAATACGAGCTATCTGAATCACAGTGTATCTTGCATCAGTTTCAATAAACTGTCTCACTTTCGACACTACATTTTTGGTGTTGGCGGTATTTGGTCGGCCAGATTGACAGATTCTACACCAGGTGCAACTTTCTTTTTCCAGCGCAGAACTGATGTATAAGATACATTGTTGCATCTTAAGGCATGTTATATTTCGGTATAAATCTGCTTTGCAGAATAAGCAACTTTAGAGCGAACTTTGATGTAAGGCCTAATTTCCTTAATATTATCTACTTGTTTTCCAACCATTTCTATTACAATGTTCAACGACTGACTATATTGAAATGAAATTATTTAGGAAACGGGTTTACCTATCCATTCATGTATACATCACTGTATGTATTGAATAGAGTAGCCATGTGTATTAATACCAATGTAAAATTACACGTGCTTCTCGAGAAAATTGCCGAAGTGTATTCCTCTTCAAACACCCCTCGTAACTAGCGCAGACACGCGCACATACTTTTCGACCGCATATTAATAGACCGAGATAAAGTTGTTTGAGACGGAATCCTAGTTTCAATTTGATAAAATATAGCATTACACAACGCAAGGTTAATGTACATTGCGACATGATGTACTGTATACTGATACATCTGAGGTGCGTTCAACATTAATATGTTATTTTATATTACAATAAATGGTACTAAATATACCATGTTTTCAAGAAATCTCTGCAGATAATTGGTTCAGTGTCTAGAACGGCAGTTTGTAACTGATTGTAAATTAGAAACATCGTGTGTCAACACCCGGGAGAGGTACGGTGTGCACTACTCGATGTCTGTAAAGTAAATGATATTTTGCGTTATATGTTATCGCTTAAATACCCGATGTCGAAATGAGCTTGTGACCATGAAGTTACAAAGAAAGACACGCCTTCAAATAATCAAACGGTTTAAATACAGGGTCTGTAGCTTTACGTACTTTGTCAGTTTGACTGCCATTATATCTGTTCAGATTAAACCTGTAAAAAATGGTATGTACCCTGAACTTAAGGACCTATTTCCCCAAGCTAAGTGATCACTGAAAAGGCATTGGCTTATTTACTGCTTATTTACTGCTAAGATGCTACATGACCGATTAGCTCAGGTATATAAATTGAGGCCCGAGTAACACCTGATTTTATAGTTTAATATGTTTGTATCATACACAGGCTGTATTGGGAGGGCTTCATCAACTGAAACAAAATTGAATACCACCATTTTCTCATGCAATTGTATACTGAAAGGAAAAAGAAACGCATAATGGGTATTTCCGCTATATTTGTATGCTTAATATGCTACTGCTAATCGAATGGTACAGAGCGACATTAGGCACCGAATATAGCAATGGTTACCCTTTAAAATTTCATTATCGACAGAATGTGCATTTGGCTCCAGCAGATAAACAAAATTAGGCTTCAAACCTTGCAATCTCTTAACATTAAACACAATTCCGAAATGGCTTGACTTTTTCAATCGAAACTTCAACATCTATTACGTTCGTGTACGGAGTATCATTTGATTAAAAGGTCTACAACATGACAGAGCTTACCTTTCTGTTATAAGTTGTAGCCCCTTTTTGTACAAAGCACGTTGAGATATATCTTGAATATTACGTGGAATTAGGTGTATATAATAGTGTAGTATAGGCACTCTTTTGTTTATGCGTTTTTTTTCTTTCAGTATATGTCTAACAGTGATTTACAGTTACCTGTACACATTTACTCCATCTCCAAATACAATAGTCTGGAAATAGGTCCTTAATCCAGTATGAGTTGCTTTCAGCGCGTTAAATATACATGTATATGATAATACTCTGCAGGTATTATTGTCACAAACTGTACACTTTACCATTGCATTTGTTATAATTTGACACTGTGTATGTAATTATATTACCTGACAATGAAGGACAGGTCTGCGCATTTGAATGTGTGTGCGTTTGATATCATCATTGGCGAGTTTTCCGTCGTCCGTCCGTCCGTTAACTTTTGCCTTGTGAACACTCTAGGGCTTTCATTATTAATCGGATGTTTACGAAACTTTGACAGTGTCTTTATACAATGAAAGCTCGAACAAGTTCGAAAGCCAGCCAGATCGAATTAATTTCACCGGAGTTATGGCTCTTTTTACCCTGAAAAAATGTCATATTAAGCCTTATGAACACTCTAGCACCTTCATATATTATTTGATCTGCACCAAACCTGCAGAGATTGTTAATATCAATGAAAGCTCGGAAATATTTGAATACCAGCCAAATCAAATCAGTAACACCGGAATTATGGCCCTTGTTTTCCCCTGAAAAATGTCATTTTCTGCCTTGTGAACACTCTAGTATCTTCATTTATTATTTGAACTTTACCAAACGTGCACAGATTGTTAATATCAATAAATGCTTGGACAAGTTCGAAAACCAGCTAAATTAGATTAGTAACATCAAAGTTATGGCCCTCGTTTTTCCAGAAAATCCCGTTTTCTGTATTGTGAACACTCTAACACCTTCATTTATTATTTGATCTTTGCCAAACTTGCATAGAGTGTTAATATTAATAAAAGCTCAGACAAGTTCGAAGACCAGCGAAATCAAATCAGTATTACCGGAGTTATGGCCCTTGTTTTTTTCCTGAAAAATGCCATTTTCTGCGTTGTGAACACTCTAGCACCTTCATTTATTATTTGATCTATACCAAACTTGCATAGATTGTTAATACCAATAACAGTTTGGACAAGTTCAAAAATCAGATAAATTGGGTCAGTAATACCAGAGTTATGGCCCTTGTTTGTTTCTGAAAAATGCCATATTCTGCCTTATGAACATTATATCACCTTCATTTATTACAGACCCAGTTGCGTACAAGTACCCCAAATAAATGCAGAACGAACGCTGAACGAACGGAAAATGAACGCAGAATGAACGCAGAACGAACGCAGAATGAAAGTTGCACGATCTATATTTTAAAAATGCATTTCGTTCGTTGCGTTCGTTTCGTTCGTTTTCAGCGTTCAGCGTTTTAAAAAACGAACGATGAATGCATTTTTTTAAACGCTAAACGCTGAAAACGAACGGAACGAACGAAACGAATGCAACGAAACGAACGAAACGAACGCAAATGCATTTCGCTATTTCGGATAACTTTCAATATTATCCTTTTGAGTAAATAATTGAAGTCTCGATTTAAACGAAGTGCGTTTTGCAGTATCTTAATATAAAGAAATACACTGTGTAAATGGTGTTTTTTAAGCATGATTACACACTTTCATTTTTACTAATTTAAAATAGGGAATGTATTTATTGTGTAGCACAAACTTTATATTATTTCAATATAAACTGAAATAATGTTGGTAAAATCAGACGGCATATTTTAATATAGTGTCAAGTATGTTACATTTTTGATGAAAATGACAAAACCCCGGAAGAAAACAGAATAATCATCAATGTGCTCCACCAAATAATGTCAACCAAAGAACATATTCTTCAATATGATCACAAACATTAGTCGCCGACTCGTGGTAAGAATCGCATGACTGAATATCATGCGTAGATTAATCGTCAGCAATGTTGCGATTGGTCAACGCTGAACGAACGAACGCAAATGAATTTTCTGCGTTTGTGCATTTAAATGCACACATTATATTGCGTTCGTTCCGTGCATTTAAATGAACGCATAGTTTCGTTTATAAACGCTGAATGCATTCAAAAACGCAATTGATTTGCATTTTAAAAAATGCATTCATAAAAATGAAATGCAAACGGAATGCAATCGGAGCGCAAACGGAACGCAAACGAAACGCAAACGGAAAGCATTGTTGGGGTACTTGAACGCAACTGGGTCTGTATTTTCTCTTTAAAAGACTTCCACAGATTGTTAATATTAATGACAGCTCACACGAGTTTGAAAATCAGCCAAATGGGATTAGTAACTGCAGAGTTATGGACCTTGGTTTTATGGAAAAAAAGCAAGCTAAATACTGCCATGTGAACACACTAGCACCTTCATTTATTATTTCATTTTTACCAAATTTGCACAGATTGTTAATATCAATGAAAGCTCAGACAATTCGAAAACAGCGAAATTGGATCAGTAACATCGGATTTATGGCCCTTGTTTTTTTTCTGAAAAATGCCATATTCTGCATTGTGAACACTCTAACACCTTTATTTATTATATATCTTTACCAAACTTATATATATTGTTAAGTTAATATCAATGTTAACTCAGACAAGTTTGAAAACCAGTCTAATTGTATTAGTAACACCGGAGTTACGGCCCTTGATTTAGTTAAAAGTGCTGTATTTTGCCTCATTAAGACGATAGGCCTTTTATTGACCAGATGTTAATGAAACTCGCAGGGATGATTAGTAACAAATCTAGTTATGTATGTCATCACCGTGTTCCAGTTGAATGTTTTTTGGCAGAATTATGGCCCTTTAAATGTTTTAAGACACACATTTTTTCCGGACTTTTTTCCTGAACCCATGGCCGGTTTTCAGCGAAATTTTCAGGGATGATCAGTACCAGGCAAGGTGATGCATATCATCACTATGTTCCGCTTGAAAGATTTTGGCTGAGTTATGGCCCTTTAAATGTTTTAATAGACAGGTTTTGTCAGGAATACATTCTCCTGAACCACTGACCGGATTTCAGCGAAACTTTGCAAGGATGATCAGTACCACACCTAGTTTGCATGTCATCTCCGTGTTCCGGTTGAGTGATTTTTGCGGAGTTATAGCCCTTTACATTGATACACAGCTCTCTTCTGAACTCCTGGCCAAATTTCAATGATACCTAATTGCGCCTATCATCACTGTGTTCTGATTGAATGAGGTATGGCCTAATATACGCAAACTTTATCCAGACAATCTTTCCTGAACTCCTGGCTGAATTTCAGTGAAACGTTACAGGAATGATCAGTACCAAGCCTAGTTGCGTATGTTGTTGTCGTGTTCCCCATCAAAGACTCCGTATAGCCAGTAGAGCGATACAGGTCCTCTTGGGCCTCTTGTCGTATTTTAAATATATTTTAGAATAGTTGTGTGATAAGTATTTTGGTTTGACCCATAGTTTGTATAACATTTATTTTTTGTTTAAATTGTTACCCTTTGAGAGTTACCCTTCCTTCGTATGAAAACATGAACTGTGTTGATATTAACAATCTATGCACGTTTGGTAAAGTTCGAAATCCGCTTAAAGATATAAACATCTTAAAATTGATATGAAATAATATAAAATAAACATAAAAAGCTGATCCATTTATTGCAAATTCTCCGTCTATACGAAAATGAACCTTGGTAATCCTTAATTACGTCCCTATTAATTGAATATCGTTTTAAATTGAAGTAACTGTAATTCAGAGTTAACACTTTCTTTTGCAAACGCATTGTAGTGGTAATGCTAGTAATATAGGATGTCAAAATGATTTTAACTGGCATAATTTAGAATTTGGAACATCGAAAGCTGCACTTATTCGAAGTACTTAACAAAATCCTATGTACCCAGTTGTATAAGTGTTGTGTGTTTTAATAATAGCAATAATCTCTATGCAATTATATGCAGCGTTTTAAAAACCATAGCTAAGCGGTACTTTGACACTACATTTATTCGTTTACAAGCATGAATTTCAAAAATGGAAAGGTGATATTGAAAATAATCGTGTGTTATGTAAGCATAGACATGTTAAAACCTCGTTTTCATATGAGGTTAACTTCGATATCTTGCTAGCAAAATTAAAAAACTGCCATGTCGAGGTTAAGACTATCGTCTCATAGACTTAGAATTGAAACTGGCATATATATTCAAAATAGAAATCAAACTTAGAAGATGAATATAATTTTATTTTAATTTGTCTGTTGTATGAACAAATAATTAAACTATATGTTACAGCATATTATTACAGACATCCGAGTGTTTTTAAATACATTCAATTGATGCAAACTGGTAGTAAGCTAGAGCTGTTTATCTGGATTTGTCAGAGAAGGATTTATTCTTCGAAATAATGCAATTTATATTGAGTAAATTATTTATGTTCATCCTCGTTTAGATATAACAACTGAACTGTAACCTAATAATAGTAATATGTAACATTTTAATAGATATACTTAAATACTATAACATTTGTATTAACGCCTAGTGTGTGTGTGTGTGTGTGTGTGTGTGTGTGTGTACGAGCGTGCTTGCCTGCGTATGTGTGTATGATTTGTTTGTTTATATTTTAATATTGTGTAATGTAGGAATTGTTTCGACCTGTTACATAATAAAACAAATGTAAATATGTATTTTAAATGGCGAGAAACATTTGTGTACGTCATAAATAAAGAATATGTTCTGTTTATGAAGTAGCCACAGTATAACGTCAATTCACGAGTATTTCAGTATGTTTACGTATGTATCTTATCTGTTCAAGTCAGTCATTCTCTGATTTCATTAAAATCTGTGGTATATTTAATTGGTGATCTCACGTTTTCAAAGGAAACGGCGCATTATGGAACATAAGACTCGTTACCTTAACAACAGACCAACAATCAGTGAATCAGGACACCGTCTACTTTCTTTTTAAATATCGAACGCTTTTATATTTAATATATATATGCATGAACTGCTTTTTATTTATAAGCCGCATTACACAAGATGCATTCTGTATTATATATACTGTTAATATTGCATTGCATTTATAACTATTTAGATACTATGTTATTGTGAGGTAAGTAGTATACAAACTGGGGGTACCAGCGCAATTTTCCCTCTGGGGTCCCCTACACGAAAAGTAGAAAATGTGCATGTTTTGGCATGGCCAACAAGCTAAAATCACCAGGAAAACAGTTTTTCCTCCAGGTCCCCTCCATGAAAAGTTGGCAAATTTGCGTTTTACGGCGTGAGGGGCAAGCTAAAAAAAAACTAATCGAAGACCTCAATTAGTCCCAAGACGGGGTGACACTGTGCTGTCAAGCCCCGCCAACAAATTCAAAACTCTTTTTTTAAACCCCAGAGGGCAAACTCCACTGGTACCCCTAGTTTGTATACTACTCATAAATAATTGATAATATAACTTGCTACGTTTGGGAGAGCGCAACTTTTTTTTTTTTGCTTGGCTGTTAAACAAAATCAGTAGGACTAAAGCAATCATCTTCACTATACATATCACATTTGATCACGGAATATTTAATTTTTCTGCATTTACATTTTAAATAAGCTTTCTATTGATATAATCAAGTTTTTCTAGATGATAATACAATTCTAATTGTAATAGCCAGCATCCCTATTATTTCGATATCTCTGACTGGGCGATATTTCAACATGCAACTCCACAAACATTAACAGAACCCCATTTTGAAATATCTCTACCGAAAAACAATGTAGAGACACATCTGAAGTTTGGCAAGTCCTCTTGATAGCATGTCCTGGGAAAGAACATTACTAGAACCCCGTTTGGTATACCTCTACCGAAATGAAATGTAGAGATGCACCTGAAGTTTAGCAAGTCCTCTTTTGGTGAACTTTCCCCAATCGTCTGAATCGAAATCTTTTGTCAAAATAACTTCAACACCAAGCTTCTCGGATGTTAAACAAAATCAGAAGGAACAGGACAATCATCCTCATCATCACTATACATATCACACTCGATCATGGAATATTTTATTTTTCTGCATTTGCATATTTTGCGTTTCAAATTAAAAAGCTTTCTTTTGATATGATCCAGTTTTTCTAGATAATAATCCATTTCCGATAGTAATCGCTTTGTTTTTATTGATTTGACTTTTCCTAGTATCAAGAAAATCAGCATGAATCACATCATATTCCATCCGACCCTGTTTGCATGCCAACAATACTCTTCTATATTTGCCTTTCAACTCCTCAAGTTTTTTTACATATCTCTTCCACAAATGTTTGTTCCATATGTAAAGTAATATATTATATTTAATTTTAATTATTATTTATATGCTAGTGTATCCCAGCCATTGTATTATATGTACCTTTTCTCATCATATGCAGACAACAATGTTTATTAATTTCAGCTTGTGTTTGTTAGATCTGATAACTTCATTTTATAATGAGCTTCTCTTTCTGTGAATAAAATATTTTTTTAGTTATCATGTGGTTTTTTTTAACAACTTTACATTTCTTTGTCCCGGTATTAGCAGCCAAAATGCATGCGTATGACTTACTCCTCAATCCAACAAACTCTACGATCACCGCACCACAGGCTTCGTCTTTCATCTTGTCAATAACCTTTTTGTTATCGCTGAAGTAAAACTCGCTTTTTGGATCATAATCACTGTTATCAAAAAGTTCTTTGTCTTTGTAAAGATCAGCATTCACAAATTCTGTCCTAATTTCATAACACAGAGAATCAGTGTCAGTAAACAACAACTTAACATTTTCATTGTATTTGTTTTTAGCATAATTGTAGTGGAAATCATACATCAAGTATTTTGATAAGAATACACATACCAACATAACACGGGCGATTTAAGACCAATCTTTCCTTTACCCTATTGATTGCAAACAAGTTTTCACTAAACATCCTGTAAGAAATAAACGATGGTCTTGCTGCATATTTCAAAAGAACTTCCTCATCATGCGTCAGCTTAACATTAACTCTTTTTCTCAGGTTTTCCATCGTTTTACCAAAAACCGAATTATTCATAAGCTTGAAGAAATCTTTTTCGAAACCGTTTTTTCCTGCTGTCCTTTTTGTAGTATTGAAGTCGATATACACTTTCAGCCATTGAGACTCATCAAACTGAAGCATCCTGTGTATCTTTTTCACTTTCAACCCCAAACTTTCATACAACTGTAAATGATGTAATGTGTAACATATTTTTCCTTATCTTTCAATGTAGTAACAAGTTTCCTTATTTTACTTGTTCCCATATCAAACTTACTCTTCAAGTTTATGCAGTAGTCCAACAACCACTCATCTTTTATATTTAAACTTTCCGGGACGAGAGGATAATCGTTATGCGAGTCATGCAACTCTTCGGGATATTCAAGATCACATTCAACAATATAGTTTGATTTCCCTTCTTCAAATTTATCAACCCATTTAAAATTACCAGTTGGTAGCGGTTGGTACATCGCCCACCCGTACAAGTTGTTAGCATCAAGATACATTATATACTTGCTCCGTTTACTACTATCATAGTTTTCCATATACTTATTACTAGCTTCGTATATCTAGTCGCAATATAACTCACACCACCTCTCATTCCTTTCTCCACAAACAGATATTGATCAATATCTATAATCAAAGAAATATAAAGATCGTACAGGGAAAGTAGCATTCAAGGAGGACAGTCAACCACAAACCACAAAAACAAACATGCAAACAGACAAACAAGAAGGCAAAAGTTATAATAAAGGCAAACGACATCACAAACACAAAACCGGTTCTAGGGTGCACCAAACCTCACACTTACCCTACTTCATCCCATTAAAAAAGGACAGTGTAAATAACGAAATCCCCGCCATGATCTAATCTCTAACCAACAAGGCAGCATCAATAGGCAATATAAGTAAAACACAAACATGCTCGTGTAAATATAATACAAAAACACAATAGCCTAGAAAGGAACAATGAAGGTACTCAATGACTTGGCAGAAGCCAGAGCAACAAAGGAATAAACCATTAAGGGCACGACAAAAAAAATCATAGACAAACATCAAACGCCACCGTCCCAATGGGCTTTAGGTAGGCGTCATCATAGGGTCCACAACCTGTCCGGTCATCGTACAATTAAAGAGGAAAGCATAGTGGCAAACTGTAAAAGGGTCCACTACCAAAAATGCAGTACGTTGCAAAATAATTGAGCCATAACTTCTTTTGATAAACTTTTTAACAAGTTTAACAAAGATAGTATGAAAGTGATCATGACCAAGAATCTTACGAAGTTTATAAATCACACCACCATGGAAGTCAGATTGTGATAGTCCTTGTCGCAGAAGAGTCCTTAAATTACTTTTATATTTGGAAAGAAGATCCGGGTTACGATAACAAAATTTTGCAAAGGTTTTACGAAAGTTTATGGTAACGGTAACCCTGATTGAGTAGCTTTTTAGTTATACAAAGATTACGAATAGTAAAGTCCTCAACTCGAGTACAAGCTCTAGAGAAACGAATAAGTTGAGACACATACACCCCATAAGAATTTGCCCGGGGAACATCCCCATCCAAGTGGGGGTAATTAACAATGTCAAAATTAAAATCATCTCTCTCGTCATAGATTTTGCTAATTATTTCACCATTTTCAGTCAAGAGATCTAAATCAAGAAAAGAAGCGTTATTATCCGATATATTAGCTTTATTTAGCTGAAGTTCTTTAGGATAAATATTATCAACCATAGTTGGAAAGAAAGGGTTGTCAATTATCAGTATGTCATCCAGATTCCGAGAGGTGTCATTAAAAGCTTCAATGACATCTGCCTGGGTATCTGGTGAAAGACTCAACAAGTCAAGTTTAATCCCAGTCATTTTCAAAAAGGCATCCCAAGCTAAACCAGGACTACTGAAGTGATGACAAGGATCTAATTTGTAATACTCAAAGCACATTTTTCTGAAGTTCTCAAAAACATCGGCTAGCAGCAAATCATCGCTTTTCAAATACAGATCATGATATTCCCCCATGTTTTTGATCTTGAATGTCTTTCATATTTTTTTAGCATGCTCATAGTCTGCATCTGAGATATTCTCATCATTTAACTGAGAGTAGAAGCTTTTCTTTTCAGGCATTTGTTTAACCTTGAAGCATTCAAAGCTATCCATATGATCATATGGTAAACTCCTTTTCTTTTCAACAGTTCTAACTTTTCATCTGAGTATTCTTGAGAGATATATTTTACAATGTTTTTCACCAAGTTATCGAGTGAATGCGACATAAACTGGAAACTATCTATAAATACCAAATTTGACCCCAACATGAAAGCCATATACCTTTCCATGTTATTTGGTATAACATTTATCGCTTTCTTAAACATTCCGATGTATTGCATTATAAAGTGAGCGTCATAGCCTCTCAAGTTATGAAATACAACATGTATCGTTTTAGTTAGTCTGAAACTGAGATTGCATGCATCATGAGCACTTCCTCTAAACATCCCAGTTATATGACAATGATCTCTAACTGCTGTATCGCACGTCAAATATCGTTCATCGCAAATATGACATTTTTCAGCCGCTCTTAATTCTTTTTCTTCTGCTGCTGTCATTATCGAATCTTTCTTAAAACATGTATTCGCAGTTTTTTTACATTATTTTCTTTCTTTATAATTTGTTCTAAAAACTTATAAACAGCATTTGGTCCTCTGTATGTTACAACCGGTTTGAAATATTTGTCGTCATAGCAGCAGACAACCTTGTATCCGTAACTACAATTAGTATGTTGCTGATATGCATTTGTATACGAGTGTTTTGGATTATTTGCAGTTGAAGAATTTTTTTCTGTTATTGCTTCAAAGTCAGCATATATAACAAATGGAACCAATTATTGCTTATCATAGTTTTTAAAGAAAACCTTTTCACTCACAAAGGGCATTTTTATTGCTTGCTTGCCATTCAGAGAAAGGCACTCAGGTTTGTGCTCGTTCAAACTTTTTCTGATGTAAAGCATTGCAGGCATGTTTTGCAGAACCATTTATTTCTTAATGAGATGCTTGATTATACATTAAACTGTTGAAATCTTTTTTCCATACATAATGTTTTTTTTCCTTCTTCGACAATCAAAAGCATATCGCATTCTTCTTCAGCTCTGTTTTTTTATATGTACAGAGGAAACACCACACTTTTTTCATATCCGAATATAATAAAAGATATATTGTTTTGTTTTTCTATTTTTTGGATTTGCTTTAATGTAACAGGATATGTAATTCCTCTGTAATCTAGATCAACAACATTTTTTTTTTACTTTGTTATTCTTTGGGGATCTCTTGCAACAGGAAATTTATATGCCAAATGGCACCACCTGAAGCATTCGTCATCTTCTTCATTTCTTATTAAGCCTTTTCTAGCATTAGAAAGTTCTTCTGGTAACTCTAAATAAGAGCTACCTTTCAAAGGCGTAATGCATGTCCACTGATTAATTTACCCAGCCACTTCCCTCGGAGAGCCAGCTACGAATTCTACCCAAAATTTCGTCAGTTGGTGTATCTAAAGCACCCCTGATATCGTTTTTACCTAATATTATTGCCGCCTTTGATGCAAAGTAAGCTGTTTTGTATACAGTTGCAAAAGCCACACCTTTGTCTCCAACCGATTAAGCGAAAGTCATTTTCAAAGTAACACATAATTTAAATCCTTTAGTTCTTTGTCATACCACCTTGAGGAATTATGTAATGTTTTCGCGTCGAGTGGACTTAATCTATCCAAAATATCTACAGAGAAAACCTTACTATATTTATTTGGAGATCTTTCGATTTCTTTTACACTCAACATATAATAAGTGTACAGAAAATATTCTTTAAGCTCTAATTAATTAATTTATTAATATTCATTGAACCAGCATACAAAATAATATCAATTCCCTCTTTCAATAACTTGCCTTAGTAATAAATGAAAAAATCAATAGTTATGGGACCATAAGTCGCTCGTGTGATCATTTTATCGCGCAATCTGTTTAATATTTTATATCATATTTTCTTATTTTCCATGTTAGTTTCATCTTTTGGACTTCGGTTATAATCTTTTCAGTCAAATCTTTGATGTTTACAAAAATTAATAGTTCACTGTCAATTTTATTTGTACCCTCAAAATCAACCAACAAAGCCTGCTTCTCGCAATCTTTTCTGAGACTTTCTATGTCATCTATGTATACCATATAATATTATATTATTCTTAATCTTTTAAGCCCTAATTAAGAGAGTATTAGGTGTATTTGATTCTTCCGAATTTTGCATGGATTGTTTTTTGTTTTACATAATCGACAAAAAGACATGCATGTGTAAATTGTAATAGTACTAGCAAGGGTTTTGATGGAGAACGTATTTGTTTCGAATTTGGGACTCACAATGGATATGCTCTTGTTGTAGATTATCGGGGAGTTCGCAAGAAGATCGTTTATCATAGAAGATATAATTTAGAAAAACTTTTGGAATGGTACTATTTATCTCCAGTAGATAAGCAGAGATGCGAGGATTTGTTTTACAAAATTGTAAAGTTTTAGATAAGATAGGAGGTCGAAAAAAGTAAAAAAAAAAAAATACATTTTCCAGAAGACATTCGAGCTATTAGAAATAAAAAAAGAAACAAAGCCAATTAAGACAAAAGCTACTAGAGACAAGTACGATACTATATGGAAACAGGTTGAAAAAGAAATAGTAACCATTTAACTTTGACGGATGCCTAATAGTAACCATTCAATTTATACCTCTCAATATATCTTTCCAGGGGTTCAGTAAAACTATTATTTTGCTGCAGATGGAGTATTTTAGAAAAGCATAATGAGATTATCTCCCCATCCGGCATATTAGATGTTTGCACATATGAAAGAAGTTGTTTGAAACTCCTATGATATGTTAATAAAACCTGTTTCTCTGCTATTTTAGTTCAAAACCGCAATTATTGGGGGGATTGCTCCAACAATAGCTATGAAAACAGGAATTGCTGGAACCAATGCCAATGCAGCAGTGCAACCAATTATCCCGCTTGTGATTTGTAACCCCATGTTAATTCTATCACATAATTTATAACTAAGTCTATATGCTGCCGCTTGTCGAGTCAAGTAACTAATTAATTCCTCCTTTCTTTCATTATAATAATTAGATTAATTGAAATATTTAGAAAAGAACTGCTCATGTTCTTCGGCTGATTTATTACCATTTTCTAATAACTCGTCGATTATACCAATACCTTTATTCGTCAACTGTTGACTATTATTCCGTTATTCGATACTTCCAAATACTAACTCCAGATCATTAACCAAATCATCGGGACTATTGTAATATTCTGCACACCCCTCTAAAATCTTCTTATACTTTGAAGAACTTTTATGAATTGGCAAACCAGATAATTCTGTCAGTTACTTGAATGCATTTTGAGATAGCTTCGAGTATGCTTTTCCATTATAACACATAAATGACCATGTATATATAATATAAAAAAACAAAACCTTAGAATATTTCATGGATAGGATATAAACACTTTCTTATAATCAACGTGATGATATGTCCTCTAACGATCAGTCTCTTCCAAACGGGGTACCAATTATACATCCCATTCGATCAAATACTTGTAAATACAATGGGGTACAGGGGTGACCGTATTTTTCTCCAGTTACACGTACATTTAATATAAATTATGTCATACTCAGTTCAAACTCCTAAAACAAGACACAAAAAGAAAATTAATATGGAAATCTACATATTGGAACTTCACCTGTCAGGTCACATTGAGGTAATCTTTGCATTGTAGTTCATACCAAACTGAGATGGTTTATACATTGTATTCATTCGCGGTTCTCTAAACTCTATCGCATTTATACTGAAACGTAAACTGCCTGTTTCTGGACTTATCCTAGATCACCGTTCAAAACGTCCATTCATATAATTATGCAACAAAGTGTCTTATACATACATTTTACATTTCTATGGGTGAAAGATTTAAAGTTCTCATTGAAAGAAAAAATATTGTTTGTTAGAGATTATAACCTGGCCGGGATATCTTTATTTACACTGTCCCGTTTTACTGGGATGATAATAGTGTAAGAGTGAAGTTTGGTGCACCCTTGAACATGGATAAACCCAGGGTAGCCATTTTTGCAAGTGACCGTTCCAAGGCGGTAGCCCTATTGTTAACCCTTTCGTGTTTGTGATGTCATATCTTGCCTTTTATTCATATGTTAAGTTGTTCTTTGTTTCTGTGTGATTTTGAGGTTGACTGTCGTCCGTGAATGCTACTTTTCCTGATCGATTTTAATATCTACCTTTTAGGTTATCATATAAATATAAAATGAGCGTTAATCTTAAAATCGGGCAAAAACAATATATATCGGTGATAATTTAAAAGCTATTCTTATTATTACCCTCGTCAAATACTCCCCATTATTAAAAACATCTACATATCTCATATTCGAATTATGGTTATTCATAGTTAATTATGCATATCCATAATTCATTCATGGGTATGTATAAATAGTAGAACGGCGGCCTATATATGTTAGATCCTTTATACTATAATCAGTATTAATACGTTAATGTTTGTATTCTGGGGTCCAAAGAATGACATATAAAGAAATTAAAGCACTCACTTTAATATATGTTAAAAACGAGGGATTCTTTTCTTCGAGTGTCGAGTTTAACATCATCGGACAACAGATTCTTTATCAGCTTGAATACAAATAGTTCCGATGGAAAATGTCCACAGTTAAAGAGGTTACTTAGCATTGCACAGAATATAGACACAAATACAATTAGTATAAATAAAATTAATAATTTACATATGCTAAACAATATACTATTATTTCTTTAACGAAATCAATGCCACTGACACACACTACAAATAAGTAATAGTTGACTCTGATCTCAGCGACTTGGTTCATTTAAACACTGATATGGGCATTGCCCATCGAAGTGTTTATATAACCGCTTTTATCACAATTATAGCAGCTTAGAGCATGGTTTAGATCTTCCCAATTAGTTATTTTGAATTAGTTTGCATTTTTCAAAGGAAATTTTGCCCGGTATACAACATAGTATTAATTAACCAGTCGATAATATTGTTTGGTTGCCTGTCAAAGGTTATATGACTTTTCAGACATACTTTTCAAAATCGGTCCTGTGCGGAAGTTATTTTTCATGTTTCATTTTCAATGCAAACTTCTGCTGCATCAAACATTTGAAGAAAATAAATGACAGTATCTAGCAATTTATATGGAAAAGGCCCCATCGAAAAGCTTTTTGGCTGTAACATATTTTTTCTAAACTGATTTTCAAAACACAGGGATTTTTATTTACCGCTTAAAACAGCAGTTCTAAAGATATATAATTGATGTACGTGCTACCAAAACTGTTCATGTTAATGCTGAAAAAACTTTCTTTGAAACAAGCGCACCGAACACTAGTGTAACTGTGTAATTAGCATGGCAATTGCCGAATACACCATATAAATAACTCAGGTAAATTACGAAACGAAACTTTACCAATATGAGGACACTTGCCAATACGAATACATATACGTATATACTGACGGAAGATAGATCATAGTAATAGTAACATCATAGTAATAGTAGCATCATAGTAATAGTAACATCATAGTGATAGTAACAGTAACAGTAGAAGCAGTGGTAGTAGTAGTAGTAGTAGTAGTAGCAGCAGTGGCAGTAGTGTTGTGAGTATTAACTGTTGTATTAGTAGCATTAGTAGGAGGGAAGTGCCGTAACTAGACTTGTAAGAACTTGTTGCCCGATCCATATTCATACGTGTATAAATGCAATAAAATATGTTTAAACCATTAGCAGGAGAAAGAGTTGGGCGAATACGAATATCAGTAGTTATTATATACTTTCCAGTGAAATAGTGGATTTTATGATTAAAATAATACCTTATATTTTCATTGTTTATAGTTCAACTGTTGACGTTGTTTACCTTGTTGACGTTATTGACGTCATTGGTTTTGGCGCATTATATTTTTTCTGCATAAATTTCCAAGTTGTGAGTATACAATAAATAGAATGTTTGTTGGTTTGTCGAGAATATAGGATTTATTGTCATCTCAACTAAACTCAAATATAGCACTCGTGAAAATATAAGTTTTCTCACTTCACGATGAAAATAAATCCTATATTTACTCAAAACAAACAAATATCCTCAATTGATATTGTGATATTAACATCAGCAGCTACAGTAGTAGTAGTAGTAGCAGTAGTAGCAGTAGCAGTAGCAGTGATATTAACATCAGCAGCAACAGTAGTAGTAGTAGTAGTAGTAGTAGTAGTAGTAGTAGTAGCAGCAGCGGCAGCAGTAGTAGTAGTTACCGTAGTAGTAGTTTTATTTTTAGTGTCTGCTCTAGTTGTATGAGTTGTAGTAGCAATTGTATAAGTAGTAAAAGTGTAGTTATATTAGTAGTAGTATTAATATTTCAATTATTTCAATTAGCGGTACTTTTAGGAGTAGTATATATTATTTCAAGCGCTTGCAAACTGCGCGACCTCAAAACCTCAGATGGTCGAGCGCTTGCATGTTAAGCCATATGCCATGGGTTGGAGTCCCGGGAGTGGCACGAGCTTTTTACCACTTGTTAGATGAATATAATCTGTAACACTTAATATATGACCCTGGATCTTTACCTTGCTTTAATACTTATCTATGGCATATATAAAAGAGTACATTAAATGACATAAGTCCCCTTTTTAGATGTATTTGTCTGGGGCGAGTGATATGTTCAATTTTCTTCCATGGCGGTCCATACTTTCCCTGGCAGTTGGATACAAGCTCTTGTTGAAAAGATTCTTCACTCGTAGACCATCAGAAGTCCGGACTCTGCCCATGGTCACCTCAAATTTTCCAGGCTTAAATCGTTATATCGGGACAGCAATAGGGGATGATGAGACAGGAAGCTAACCTTGAAAGCAAGGCAGAGGTATGTAGCTCTAAAGCCAAGGCCTTAACCACTGAGCTACCGAGGCTGCTCTCAGGATAAAAAATAACTTTATATAAACTGTGTTAAATTATCAAATTTAAGCAGTATTTTCATTGACAGTATTAAACTATTTGTATTTTGAGGAGTTGTTTTAACATCATTAAGTGTAAATAATTTAATACCAATATGTATACAAAACTACAAAACATACTGATCTAGTGTCATTCCCTCTGTGACTTGTGTATTGTCAATACAAAAGCCAATTTTAACGGATACTGCTCTCGGAAGTCAATGTCTCTATTGCTTCTTGGATCATACACTGTTTAAAATAAAAAATAGAAAACTTCAAGCATTGATATTAATAATGTGTTACAGTACTAACTCTTTAATCAAAAACAAATTATTACACTCTGCATTGGCAGATCTAGATGATTAGTTGAATGGTGTTAACATCAATTTCAGCTACATATTCTGGTCAATTTCTTTTGGGTGGTGGAGGCAGACCACCGACCTTAACTTGGGCTCATTCGGCTTCTAACCTCTAACAGTGAGAGTCACAAATACAGCCTTTTGACTAAATGCTTGCATTTGCCGATATATCGCATTATTATAATATTAGTTCAGTTGTTTATTAAATGGGGATATGGCAATATCAAATTTTTATGAACTATTAAAATTAAAAGCTGTTTTTAATCCCGTATCATTTTAACTGCAACCAGAAATTCCAAATTTATATCAAAATTAGATTGCATTTACCTGTGAATGAAAACTTTTCTGTGGGCACTGTTCCAACTGATAGGAATTCCACTATGACAGGCCCAGTTTCAGTCAGGTCGTACACTGTTCCTATTAAGCCATAATCTGTTAAATTGCGTTAAAGGATCATTGGTCCTCCTATATTCAGCCACAATACAGGTGGAGCTAATATTCCATTGAGTCTTTTTCTGTTACCACAGTCTTTCGATTTAAATTTAAATAATGGACCTGGAAAGTCTAGAACACTATCACCATTTATGTCGTCCACTAAATCATTTGTTGCGAAAAGTTTTAAATTGTCGTCTTCAGGCAATGGTCTCGACAAGCTTTCAATATATGTTATTGTCTCTGGTGATGGAGAGCTTTGAGCTACCTCTTGGATTGATTTAATTAACAGTTCTTCCTGTTGTCTGATAATCTTTGTTAAAATGACTTTATGTGTGCAGACTTTACAAAACAATGAACTTTCAAAGCAGTATGCACCATCTTCAGAGTATAATGCATTTGGAACAGGGGCAAGTTGTCGAAATTCGCCTCAAAGTGCTAATTGCATCCCACCAAAAAGCAGGCTGGGTTTTTTAATAGAACACACAGCTTCCAACATGTTAAAAAGCTTCCTACTCAACATGGAACATTTATCAATTATAAGCACTTCAGTCTGCATTACATTTTAAATGCCTCCTGATATTTTACATTACTTGTAATAACTTTTTCAGACGGGCTGTATCTGCCGTCGCCTATTTCAGACGGGCTGTATCTGCCGTCGCCTATTCCTGACCATCAATGAATTGTTGTAGCCCCTAGTGATAAAGGATAAACCAGACAGGAAATTCCAGTTGTGCATGTTAAGGCAACATTTATTTTCTTGCTCCGGAGATTCTCAACGATTGTCTAGACAACGTATGACTTACCAGACCAAACTGAAGCTAATAATAGGAGATTATGTCCCTGATTGACGAGATCTACAGCAACACGTTGCTTTTCATTTAAGAAAGACATGTTTGACATGTGGGCGGGAAGATATTTCTCTGCTTTCTACGGACATACGATATGAAGTTGGGTACATGGCGACCGGAAAGCGACTGGACCAATCGGAGCGCTTGTTTCAAAAGCAACATCCGGGTCACTTATTTTCAACATGGCGAATTGTAACGGTAAACAGTCGTGGCAGATAAATATTTCCCTATACCGTACCATATCTAGAAAATGCATTGGTTAGGTCAGATCGTAGTCGACCTTCTTTCAAACATCTTTGACGTTTCGCTGATGCGATATAACGGACACATGGAAAAAATCAGTGTTGTGGCTTTTTGTTATAATATGTACCTGATTGATTCGAATCGGATTGACGATGCTATGACCAAACATACAAGCAAAGCAAGGCTGTAAGCGAGGTCTATATTTTCATTTAAGAGTCCTTGACCTTTACATAGATTATAATATAGGGAGTATGTATATTTGTTTTACATTGAAAACCAAGTAGAACAGTTTACAGTATGTCATTGAAAACACATTTAAGGGGGTTGTAGAGAAACAGATGGGAAGGGGGGTGGTAGTAGAGAGTGCGGGGGTAATATAATAGAGAGGGGGATAGTAGGGTTGGGTGTATGCGACATCTGCCGGTGTTCCCCATGTATACAATCAAATAATGTTGCCAAGTAATATCTAGGCAGTACAATTAAACTCCACCGACTGAGCAAATAGTGACAACTGGCGCCCACACGGAATGAATTTGGATACAGTGCCAAGGGAAATTTATATTTGCTTGTGCATCTTGCTTTACACATTGCATATAAACATGCGACGTCATTTATGAACACAGGGCTATCGGATATCCTATCCACTTTGACCTGGTTACACGTAATAATGTAAACAATGAACACGTGCGCGCATACAATTTGATATCTCCAATGTTTATAGGCCTACATATAAACATAGTTTTAAACGCAGAGGAGGATCACATTGGATGCAACAAAAGAAATATAAAACGATCGGACAGGGAAAGTAGCATTCAAGGAGGACAGTCAACCACAAAACACAGAAACAAACACGCAAACAGAAAAACAAGAAGGCAAAAGCAATAATAAATGCAAACGACATCACAAACACAAAAGGGCTGACAATAGGGCTACCGCCTTGGAACGGTCAGTGGCAAAGTAGGCAAAGACTGCCATGATCATCTTGACTTAAGAGTGCTTTGGCATTACAGAGGATATGTGGAATTTATTGTGTTTGTTTGAGTTGTGATATTGTGTTTATTATATTGGATTAGGTGTTTACAATATTTGGATTTAGGATTTTGTTTGCTAAGTATATTTATATAGTATAATTAAGTTTAGAAATTTGAAATAAATTAATTTGTAATTGGTGTGGACCATTGTTACAAGTACATCTTGTTCAATCGCATTAGTTTTAGGTGGACTAAAATCCGCTATAGATTTTACTTTAGCATTAGCTAGACTATACGTTTGCTCTTTATAAAATTCTGCACGAATTGGCGCCGTAATGAAACCTAATTTTGTTTTTTGGTTAATAATTTTTCCCCTCAAATAAATTTTGATTTTCTTTTTGCTTTTATTTAAAGCATTAAGAAGTCAGAAGTGAAGTTTAAGTTTCATGCAGGAGTTACAAACTAAAATGTGAAACTAAGTTGAAATGAAATCAGTTTAGTGCAAACGTATTTTGTTTTCGCGACGCATATAATAGACTCTAGTTAAAAAAATTGAGGTGTTGGAAGACAAATCACAAATATTCTGTATTATTTGTGCAACAATAGATTTCAAGAATTTTAGCTAAACAACCGCTAGCAAATTCGCGAAATATACTTTCACGCGATACTTAATAGTCATCGAAATATTTCGAAAGTACGACTTAGTTCTTTATTTTTGTGCTGCTTGACAGTTACTAGTAATAGAAAACGGATCACCGGTGACGCCTGGGTATGAATATAATATAGACTAGAAGTGAGACCTGTAGCATATGTAGCTAGCGTCCGTGGCGTAGTGGAGTATTGAGCTTGTAAACTAATTTGCGCGGGTTCAAACCGCAGTAGGAGTAGAAAAAAACAAATTTTGTTATAAATGGACGTGTTTATGCACAATTTATTATAGTGGCTCATGAACATGTGTTCTTTTGTTACGAAAATAGTGTTGTGAACATTGTACTTGTTGAAGTGAATAGTATATGTGAACGGACATATTTATTATGTATTGAACGCTGAACAGTGAAAGTAAATATTTGAAGTGTTACCTGAACTGATATCCTTAAAGTTGACACAGATTTATAGAACGTATAAGAAGACGATGGCCGAATATTCGTCATATAAAGAATTAAGAGCTCGAAGATGAAAAGGAAGACTTAGTAGAGGTTAGAAGGAGAAAAGATAGAATGGAAAAGCAATTAATTGAAAAAGAAATGGAACAGCTAAGGAGACAAAGGGAGCTATTAAAAGCAACAACACTGGGAATCGTTTTTGCAAATGAAAAGAGAAAATGTGAAGAATATAACATTTATCCAAAAATAGATCAATTTATAATATGCTTAGATCAATGGAAAAAACACAATTTAACTATTCAAGGAAAAATAACGGTAATAAAAACTTTTGCTCTACCAAAACTGATATACCCTCTAACCGTTTTGGAGACTCCAGCAACAGAATCCTTGAATCGAATAAAAATTAAAATGTATGAATATTTGTGGGAGGGTAAACCAGACAAAATCAATAGGAAAACAATTATACAAGACTATAAAAATGGTGGTCTAAAAATGATAGATTTGGAATCATTTATTAATTCCACTTAAGCAGGATGGGTCAACAGACTTACTAAGCATGTTTTGCAGAACCATTTATTTCTTAATGAGATGCTTGATTATACATTAAACTGTTGAAATCTTTTTTCCATACATAATGTTTTTTTTCCTTCTTCGACAATCAAAAGCATATCGCATTCTTCTTCAGCTCTGTTTTTTTATATGTACAGAGGAAACACCACACTTTTTTCATATCCGAATATAATAAAAGATATATTGTTTTGTTTTTCTATTTTTTGGATTTGCTTTAATGTAACAGGATATGTAATTCCTCTGTAATCTAGATCAACAACATTTTTTTTTTACTTTGTTATTCTTTGGGGATCTCTTGCAACAGGAAATTTATATGCCAAATGGCACCACCTGAAGCATTCGTCATCTTCTTCATTTCTTATTAAGCCTTTTCTAGCATTAGAAAGTTCTTCTGGTAACTCTAAATAAGAGCTACCTTTCAAAGGCGTAATGCATGTCCACTGATTAATTTACCCAGCCACTTCCCTCGGAGAGCCAGCTACGAATTCTACCCAAAATTTCGTCAGTTGATGTATCTAAAGCACCCCTGATATCGTTTTTACCTAATATTATTGCCGCCTTTGATGCAAAGTAAGCTGTTTTGTATACAGTTGCAAAAGCCACACCTTTGTCTCCAACCGATTAAGCGAAAGTCATTTTCAAAGTAACACATAATTTAAATCCTTTAGTTCTTTGTCATACCACCTTGAGGAATTATGTAATGTTTTCGCGTCGAGTGGACTTAATCTATCCAAAATATCTACAGAGAAAACCTTACTATATTTATTTGGAGATCTTTCGATTTCTTTTACACTCAACATATAATAAGTGTACAGAAAATATTCTTTAAGCTCTAATTAATTAATTTATTAATATTCATTGAACCAGCATACAAAATAATATCAATTCCCTCTTTCAATAACTTGCCTTAGTAATAAATGAAAAAATCAATAGTTATGGGACCATAAGTCGCTCGTGTGATCATTTTATCGCGCAATCTGTTTAATATTTTATATCATATTTTCTTATTTTCCATGTTAGTTTCATCTTTTGGACTTCGGTTATAATCTTTTCAGTCAAATCTTTGATGTTTACAAAAATTAATAGTTCACTGTCAATTTTATTTGTACCCTCAAAATCAACCAACAAAGCCTGCTTCTCGCAATCTTTTCTGAGACTTTCTATGTCATCTATGTATACCATATAATATTATATTATTCTTAATCTTTTAAGCCCTAATTAAGAGAGTATTAGGTGTATTTGATTCTTCCGAATTTTGCATGGATTGTTTTTTGTTTTACATAATCGACAAAAAGACATGCATGTGTAAATTGTAATAGTACTAGCAAGGGTTTTGATGGAGAACGTATTTGTTTCGAATTTGGGACTCACAATGGATATGCTCTTGTTGTAGATTATCGGGGAGTTCGCAAGAAGATCGTTTATCATAGAAGATATAATTTAGAAAAACTTTTGGAATGGTACTATTTATCTCCAGTAGATAAGCAGAGATGCGAGGATTTGTTTTACAAAATTGTAAAGTTTTAGATAAGATAGGAGGTCGAAAAAAGTAAAAAAAAAAAAATACATTTTCCAGAAGACATTCGAGCTATTAGAAATAAAAAAAGAAACAAAGCCAATTAAGACAAAAGCTACTAGAGACAAGTACGATACTATATGGAAACAGGTTGAAAAAGAAATAGTAACCATTTAACTTTGACGGATGCCTAATAGTAACCATTCAATTTATACCTCTCAATATATCTTTCCAGGGGTTCAGTAAAACTATTATTTTGCTGCAGATGGAGTATTTTAGAAAAGCATAATGAGATTATCTCCCCATCCGGCATATTAGATGTTTGCACATATGAAAGAAGTTGTTTGAAACTCCTATGATATGATTTTAATAAAACCTGTTTCTCTGCTATTTTAGTTCAAAACCGCAATTATTGGGGGGATTGCTCCAACAATAGCTATGAAAACAGGAATTGCTGGAACCAATGCCAATGCAGCAGTGCAACCAATTATCCCGCTTGTGATTTGTAACCCCATGTTAATTCTATCACATAATTTATAACTAAGTCTATATGCTGCCGCTTGTCGAGTCAAGTAACTAATTAATTCCTCCTTTCTTTCATTATAATAATTAGATTAATTGAAATATTTAGAAAAGAACTGCTCATGTTCTTCGGCTGATTTATTACCATTTTCTAATAACTCGTCGATTATACCAATACCTTTATTCGTCAACTGTTGACTATTATTCCGTTATTCGATACTTCCAAATACTAACTCCAGATCATTAACCAAATCATCGGGACTATTGTAATATTCTGCACACCCCTCTAAAATCTTCTTATACTTTGAAGAACTTTTATGAATTGGCAAACCAGATAATTCTGTCAGTTACTTGAATGCATTTTGAGATAGCTTCGAGTATGCTTTTCCATTATAACACATAAATGACCATGTATATATAATATAAAAAAACAAAACCTTAGAATATTTCATGGATAGGATATAAACACTTTCTTATAATCAACGTGATGATATGTCCTCTAACGATCAGTCTCTTCCAAACGGGGTACCAATTATACATCCCATTCGATCAAATACTTGTAAATACAATGGGGTACAGGGGTGACCGTATTTTTCTCCAGTTACACGTACATTTAATATAAATTATGTCATACTCAGTTCAAACTCCTAAAACAAGACACAAAAAGAAAATTAATATGGAAATCTACATATTGGAACTTCACCTGTCAGGTCACATTGAGGTAATCTTTGCATTGTAGTTCATACCAAACTGAGATGGTTTATACATTGTATTCATTCGCGGTTCTCTAAACTCTATCGCATTTATACTGAAACGTAAACTGCCTGTTTCTGGACTTATCCTAGATCACCGTTCAAAACGTCCATTCATATAATTATGCAACAAAGTGTCTTATACATACATTTTACATTTCTATGGGTGAAAGATTTAAAGTTCTCATTGAAAGAAAAAATATTGTTTGTTAGAGATTATAACCTGGCCGGGATATCTTTATTTACACTGTCCCGTTTTACTGGGATGATAATAGTGTAAGAGTGAAGTTTGGTGCACCCTTGAACATGGATAAACCCAGGGTAGCCATTTTTGCAAGTGACCGTTCCAAGGCGGTAGCCCTATTGTTAACCCTTTCGTGTTTGTGATGTCATATCTTGCCTTTTATTCATATGTTAAGTTGTTCTTTGTTTCTGTGTGATTTTGAGGTTGACTGTCGTCCGTGAATGCTACTTTTCCTGATCGATTTTAATATCTACCTTTTAGGTTATCATATAAATATAAAATGAGCGTTAATCTTAAAATCGGGCAAAAACAATATATATCGGTGATAATTTAAAAGCTATTCTTATTATTACCCTCGTCAAATACTCCCCATTATTAAAAACATCTACATATCTCATATTCGAATTATGGTTATTCATAGTTAATTATGCATATCCATAATTCATTCATGGGTATGTATAAATAGTAGAACGGCGGCCTATATATGTTAGATCCTTTATACTATAATCAGTATTAATACGTTAATGTTTGTATTCTGGGGTCCAAAGAATGACATATAAAGAAATTAAAGCACTCACTTTAATATATGTTAAAAACGAGGGATTCTTTTCTTCGAGTGTCGAGTTTAACATCATCGGACAACAGATTCTTTATCAGCTTGAATACAAATAGTTCCGATGGAAAATGTCCACAGTTAAAGAGGTTACTTAGCATTGCACAGAATATAGACACAAATACAATTAGTATAAATAAAATTAATAATTTACATATGCTAAACAATATACTATTATTTCTTTAACGAAATCAATGCCACTGACACACACTACAAATAAGTAATAGTTGACTCTGATCTCAGCGACTTGGTTCATTTAAACACTGATATGGGCATTGCCCATCGAAGTGTTTATATAACCGCTTTTATCACAATTATAGCAGCTTAGAGCATGGTTTAGATCTTCCCAATTAGTTATTTTGAATTAGTTTGCATTTTTCAAAGGAAATTTTGCCCGGTATACAACATAGTATTAATTAACCAGTCGATAATATTGTTTGGTTGCCTGTCAAAGGTTATATGACTTTTCAGACATACTTTTCAAAATCGGTCCTGTGCGGAAGTTATTTTTCATGTTTCATTTTCAATGCAAACTTCTGCTGCATCAAACATTTGAAGAAAATAAATGACAGTATCTAGCAATTTATATGGAAAAGGCCCCATCGAAAAGCTTTTTGGCTGTAACATATTTTTTCTAAACTGATTTTCAAAACACAGGGATTTTTATTTACCGCTTAAAACAGCAGTTCTAAAGATATATAATTGATGTACGTGCTACCAAAACTGTTCATGTTAATGCTGAAAAAACTTTCTTTGAAACAAGCGCACCGAACACTAGTGTAACTGTGTAATTAGCATGGCAATTGCCGAATACACCATATAAATAACTCAGGTAAATTACGAAACGAAACTTTACCAATATGAGGACACTTGCCAATACGAATACATATACGTATATACTGACGGAAGATAGATCATAGTAATAGTAACATCATAGTAATAGTAGCATCATAGTAATAGTAACATCATAGTGATAGTAACAGTAACAGTAGAAGCAGTGGTAGTAGTAGTAGTAGTAGTAGTAGCAGCAGTGGCAGTAGTGTTGTGAGTACTAACTGTTGTATTAGTAGCATTAGTAGGAGGGAAGTGCCGTAACTAGACTTGTAAGAACTTGTTGCCCGATCCATATTCATACGTGTATAAATGCAATAAAATATGTTTAAACCATTAGCAGGAGAAAGAGTTGGGCGAATACGAATATCAGTAGTTATTATATACTTTCCAGTGAAATAGTGGATTTTATGATTAAAATAATACCTTATATTTTCATTGTTTATAGTTCAACTGTTGACGTTGTTTACCTTGTTGACGTTATTGACGTCATTGGTTTTGGCGCATTATATTTTTTCTGCATAAATTTCCAAGTTGTGAGTATACAATAAATAGAATGTTTGTTGGTTTGTCGAGAATATAGGATTTATTGTCATCTCAACTAAACTCAAATATAGCACTCGTGAAAATATAAGTTTTCTCACTTCACGATGAAAATAAATCCTATATTTACTCAAAACAAACAAATATCCTCAATTGATATTGTGATATTAACATCAGCAGCTACAGTAGTAGTAGTAGTAGCAGTAGTAGCAGTAGCAGTAGCAGTGATATTAACATCAGCAGCAACAGTAGTAGTAGTAGTAGTAGTAGTAGTAGTAGTAGTAGCAGCAGCGGCAGCAGTAGTAGTAGTTACCGTAGTAGTAGTTTATTTTTAGTGTCTGTGCTAGTTGTATGAGTTGTAGTAGCAATTGTATAAGTAGTAAAAGTGTAGTTATATTAGTAGTAGTATTAATATTTCAATTATTTCAATTAGCGGTACTTTTAGGAGTAGTATATATTATTTCAAGCGCTTGCAAACTGCGCGACCTCAAAACCTCAGATGGTCGAGCGCTTGCATGTTAAGCCATATGCCATGGGTTGGAGTCCCGGGAGTGGCACGAGCTTTTTACCACTTGTTAGATGAATATAATCTGTAACACTTAATATATGACCCTGGATCTTTACCTTGCTTTAATACTTATCTATGGCATATATAAAAGAGTACATTAAATGACATAAGTCCCCTTTTTAGATGTATTTGTCTGGGGCGAGTGATATGTTCAATTTTCTTCCATGGCGGTCCATACTTTCCCTGGCAGTTGGATACAAGCTCTTGTTGAAAAGATTCTTCACTCGTAGACCATCAGAAGTCCGGACTCTGCCCATGGTCACCTCAAATTTTCCAGGCTTAAATCGTTATATCGGGACAGCAATAGGGGATGATGAGACAGGAAGCTAACCTTGAAAGCAAGGCAGAGGTATGTAGCTCTAAAGCCAAGGCCTTAACCACTGAGCTACCGAGGCTGCTCTCAGGATAAAAAATAACTTTATATAAACTGTGTTAAATTATCAAATTTAAGCAGTATTTTCATTGACAGTATTAAACTATTTGTATTTTGAGGAGTTGTTTTAACATCATTAAGTGTAAATAATTTAATACCAATATGTATACAAAACTACAAAACATACTGATCTAGTGTCATTCCCTCTGTGACTTGTGTATTGTCAATACAAAAGCCAATTTTAACGGATACTGCTCTCGGAAGTCAATGTCTCTATTGCTTCTTGGATCATACACTGTTTAAAATAAAAAATAGAAAACTTCAAGCATTGATATTAATAATGTGTTACAGTACTAACTCTTTAATCAAAAACAAATTATTACACTCTGCATTGGCAGATCTAGATGATTAGTTGAATGGTGTTAACATCAATTTCAGCTACATATTCTGGTCAATTTCTTTTGGGTGGTGGAGGCAGACCACCGACCTTAACTTGGGCTCATTCGGCTTCTAACCTCTAACAGTGAGAGTCACAAATACAGCCTTTTGACTAAATGCTTGCATTTGCCGATATATCGCATTATTATAATATTAGTTCAGTTGTTTATTAAATGGGGATATGGCAATATCAAATTTTTATGAACTATTAAAATTAAAAGCTGTTTTTAATCCCGTATCATTTTAACTGCAACCAGAAATTCCAAATTTATATCAAAATTAGATTGCATTTACCTGTGAATGAAAACTTTTCTGTGGGCACTGTTCCAACTGATAGGAATTCCACTATGACAGGCCCAGTTTCAGTCAGGTCGTACACTGTTCCTATTAAGCCATAATCTGTTAAATTGCGTTAAAGGATCATTGGTCCCTCCTATATTCAGCCACAATACAGGTGGAGCTAATATTCCATTGAGTCTTTTTCTGTTACCACAGTCTTTCGATTTAAATTTAAATAATGGACCTGGAAAGTCTAGAACACTATCACCATTTATGTCGTCCACTAAATCATTTGTTGCGAAAAGTTTTAAATTGTCGTCTTCAGGCAATGGTCTCGACAAGCTTTCAATATATGTTATTGTCTCTGGTGATGGAGAGCTTTGAGCTACCTCTTGGATTGATTTAATTAACAGTTCTTCCTGTTGTCTGATAATCTTTGTTAAAATGACTTTATGTGTGCAGACTTTACAAAACAATGAACTTTCAAAGCAGTATGCACCATCTTCAGAGTATAATGCATTTGGAACAGGGGCAAGTTGTCGAAATTCGCCTCAAAGTGCTAATTGCATCCCACCAAAAAGCAGGCTGGGTTTTTTAATAGAACACACAGCTTCCAACATGTTAAAAAGCTTCCTACTCAACATGGAACATTTATCAATTATAAGCACTTCAGTCTGCATTACATTTTAAATGCCTCCTGATATTTTACATTACTTGTAATAACTTTTTCAGACGGGCTGTATCTGCCGTCGCCTATTTCAGACGGGCTGTATCTGCCGTCGCCTATTCCTGACCATCAATGAATTGTTGTAGCCCCTAGTGATAAAGGATAAACCAGACAGGAAATTCCAGTTGTGCATGTTAAGGCAACATTTATTTTCTTGCTCCGGAGATTCTCAACGATTGTCTAGACAACGTATGACTTACCAGACCAAACTGAAGCTAATAATAGGAGATTATGTCCCTGATTGACGAGATCTACAGCAACACGTTGCTTTTCATTTAAGAAAGACATGTTTGACATGTGGGCGGGAAGATATTTCTCTGCTTTCTACGGACATACGATATGAAGTTGGGTACATGGCGACCGGAAAGCGACTGGACCAATCGGAGCGCTTGTTTCAAAAGCAACATCCGGGTCACTTATTTTCAACATGGCGAATTGTAACGGTAAACAGTCGTGGCAGATAAATATTTCCCTATACCGTACCATATCTAGAAAATGCATTGGTTAGGTCAGATCGTAGTCGACCTTCTTTCAAACATCTTTGACGTTTCGCTGATGCGATATAACGGACACATGGAAAAAATCAGTGTTGTGGCTTTTTGTTATAATATGTACCTGATTGATTCGAATCGGATTGACGATGCTATGACCAAACATACAAGCAAAGCAAGGCTGTAAGCGAGGTCTATATTTTCATTTAAGAGTCCTTGACCTTTACATAGATTATAATATAGGGAGTATGTATATTTGTTTTACATTGAAAACCAAGTAGAACAGTTTACAGTATGTCATTGAAAACACATTTAAGGGGGTTGTAGAGAAACAGATGGGAAGGGGGGTGGTAGTAGAGAGTGCGGGGGTAATATAATAGAGAGGGGGATAGTAGGGTTGGGTGTATGCGACATCTGCCGGTGTTCCCCATGTATACAATCAAATAATGTTGCCAAGTAATATCTAGGCAGTACAATTAAACTCCACCGACTGAGCAAATAGTGACAACTGGCGCCCACACGGAATGAATTTGGATACAGTGCCAAGGGAAATTTATATTTGCTTGTGCATCTTGCTTTACACATTGCATATAAACATGCGACGTCATTTATGAACACAGGGCTATCGGATATCCTATCCACTTTGACCTGGTTACACGTAATAATGTAAACAATGAACACGTGCGCGCATACAATTTGATATCTCCAATGTTTATAGGCCTACATATAAACATAGTTTTAAACGCAGAGGAGGATCACATTGGATGCAACAAAAGAAATATAAAACGATCGGACAGGGAAAGTAGCATTCAAGGAGGACAGTCAACCACAAAACACAGAAACAAACACGCAAACAGAAAAACAAGAAGGCAAAAGCAATAATAAATGCAAACGACATCACAAACACAAAAGGGCTGACAATAGGGCTACCGCCTTGGAACGGTCAGTGGCAAAGTAGGCAAAGACTGCCATGATCATCTTGACTTAAGAGTGCTTTGGCATTACAGAGGATATGTGGAATTTATTGTGTTTGTTTGAGTTGTGATATTGTGTTTATTATATTGGATTAGGTGTTTACAATATTTGGATTTAGGATTTTGTTTGCTAAGTATATTTATATAGTATAATTAAGTTTAGAAATTTGAAATAAATTAATTTGTAATTGGTGTGGACCATTGTTACAAGTACATCTTGTTCAATCGCATTAGTTTTAGGTGGACTAAAATCCGCTATAGATTTTACTTTAGCATTAGCTAGACTATACGTTTGCTCTTTATAAAATTCTGCACGAATTGGCGCCGTAATGAAACCTAATTTTGTTTTTTGGTTAATAATTTTTCCCCTCAAATAAATTTTGATTTTCTTTTTGCTTTTATTTAAAGCATTAAGAAGTCAGAAGTGAAGTTTAAGTTTCATGCAGGAGTTACAAACTAAAATGTGAAACTAAGTTGAAATGAAATCAGTTTAGTGCAAACGTATTTTGTTTTCGCGACGCATATAATAGACTCTAGTTAAAAAAATTGAGGTGTTGGAAGACAAATCACAAATATTCTGTATTATTTGTGCAACAATAGATTTCAAGAATTTTAGCTAAACAACCGCTAGCAAATTCGCGAAATATACTTTCACGCGATACTTAATAGTCATCGAAATATTTCGAAAGTACGACTTAGTTCTTTATTTTTGTGCTGCTTGACAGTTACTAGTAATAGAAAACGGATCACCGGTGACGCCTGGGTATGAATATAATATAGACTAGAAGTGAGACCTGTAGCATATGTAGCTAGCGTCCGTGGCGTAGTGGAGTATTGAGCTTGTAAACTAATTTGCGCGGGTTCAAACCGCAGTAGGAGTAGAAAAAAACAAATTTTGTTATAAATGGACGTGTTTATGCACAATTTATTATAGTGGCTCATGAACATGTGTTCTTTTGTTACGAAAATAGTGTTGTGAACATTGTACTTGTTGAAGTGAATAGTATATGTGAACGGACATATTTATTATGTATTGAACGCTGAACAGTGAAAGTAAATATTTGAAGTGTTACCTGAACTGATATCCTTAAAGTTGACACAGATTTATAGAACGTATAAGAAGACGATGGCCGAATATTCGTCATATAAAGAATTAAGAGCTCGAAGATGAAAAGGAAGACTTAGTAGAGGTTAGAAGGAGAAAAGATAGAATGGAAAAGCAATTAATTGAAAAAGAAATGGAACAGCTAAGGAGACAAAGGGAGCTATTAAAAGCAACAACACTGGGAATCGTTTTTGCAAATGAAAAGAGAAAATGTGAAGAATATAACATTTATCCAAAAATAGATCAATTTATAATATGCTTAGATCAATGGAAAAAACACAATTTAACTATTCAAGGAAAAATAACGGTAATAAAAACTTTTGCTCTACCAAAACTGATATACCCTCTAACCGTTTTGGAGACTCCAGCAACAGAATCCTTGAATCGAATAAAAATTAAAATGTATGAATATTTGTGGGAGGGTAAACCAGACAAAATCAATAGGAAAACAATTATACAAGACTATAAAAATGGTGGTCTAAAAATGATAGATTTGGAATCATTTATTAATTCCACTTAAGCAGGATGGGTCAACAGACTTACTAAGCATGTTTTGCAGAACCATTTATTTCTTAATGAGATGCTTGATTATACATTAAACTGTTGAAATCTTTTTTCCATACATAATGTTTTTTTTCCTTCTTCGACAATCAAAAGCATATCGCATTCTTCTTCAGCTCTGTTTTTTTATATGTACAGAGGAAACACCACACTTTTTTCATATCCGAATATAATAAAAGATATATTGTTTTGTTTTTCTATTTTTTGGATTTGCTTTAATGTAACAGGATATGTAATTCCTCTGTAATCTAGATCAACAACATTTTTTTTTTACTTTGTTATTCTTTGGGGATCTCTTGCAACAGGAAATTTATATGCCAAATGGCACCACCTGAAGCATTCGTCATCTTCTTCATTTCTTATTAAGCCTTTTCTAGCATTAGAAAGTTCTTCTGGTAACTCTAAATAAGAGCTACCTTTCAAAGGCGTAATGCATGTCCACTGATTAATTTACCCAGCCACTTCCCTCGGAGAGCCAGCTACGAATTCTACCCAAAATTTCGTCAGTTGATGTATCTAAAGCACCCCTGATATCGTTTTTACCTAATATTATTGCCGCCTTTGATGCAAAGTAAGCTGTTTTGTATACAGTTGCAAAAGCCACACCTTTGTCTCCAACCGATTAAGCGAAAGTCATTTTCAAAGTAACACATAATTTAAATCCTTTAGTTCTTTGTCATACCACCTTGAGGAATTATGTAATGTTTTCGCGTCGAGTGGACTTAATCTATCCAAAATATCTACAGAGAAAACCTTACTATATTTATTTGGAGATCTTTCGATTTCTTTTACACTCAACATATAATAAGTGTACAGAAAATATTCTTTAAGCTCTAATTAATTAATTTATTAATATTCATTGAACCAGCATACAAAATAATATCAATTCCCTCTTTCAATAACTTGCCTTAGTAATAAATGAAAAAATCAATAGTTATGGGACCATAAGTCGCTCGTGTGATCATTTTATCGCGCAATCTGTTTAATATTTTATATCATATTTTCTTATTTTCCATGTTAGTTTCATCTTTTGGACTTCGGTTATAATCTTTTCAGTCAAATCTTTGATGTTTACAAAAATTAATAGTTCACTGTCAATTTTATTTGTACCCTCAAAATCAACCAACAAAGCCTGCTTCTCGCAATCTTTTCTGAGACTTTCTATGTCATCTATGTATACCATATAATATTATATTATTCTTAATCTTTTAAGCCCTAATTAAGAGAGTATTAGGTGTATTTGATTCTTCCGAATTTTGCATGGATTGTTTTTTGTTTTACATAATCGACAAAAAGACATGCATGTGTAAATTGTAATAGTACTAGCAAGGGTTTTGATGGAGAACGTATTTGTTTCGAATTTGGGACTCACAATGGATATGCTCTTGTTGTAGATTATCGGGGAGTTCGCAAGAAGATCGTTTATCATAGAAGATATAATTTAGAAAAACTTTTGGAATGGTACTATTTATCTCCAGTAGATAAGCAGAGATGCGAGGATTTGTTTTACAAAATTGTAAAGTTTTAGATAAGATAGGAGGTCGAAAAAAGTAAAAAAAAAAAAATACATTTTCCAGAAGACATTCGAGCTATTAGAAATAAAAAAAGAAACAAAGCCAATTAAGACAAAAGCTACTAGAGACAAGTACGATACTATATGGAAACAGGTTGAAAAAGAAATAGTAACCATTTAACTTTGACGGATGCCTAATAGTAACCATTCAATTTATACCTCTCAATATATCTTTCCAGGGGTTCAGTAAAACTATTATTTTGCTGCAGATGGAGTATTTTAGAAAAGCATAATGAGATTATCTCCCCATCCGGCATATTAGATGTTTGCACATATGAAAGAAGTTGTTTGAAACTCCTATGATATGATTTTAATAAAACCTGTTTCTCTGCTATTTTAGTTCAAAACCGCAATTATTGGGGGGATTGCTCCAACAATAGCTATGAAAACAGGAATTGCTGGAACCAATGCCAATGCAGCAGTGCAACCAATTATCCCGCTTGTGATTTGTAACCCCATGTTAATTCTATCACATAATTTATAACTAAGTCTATATGCTGCCGCTTGTCGAGTCAAGTAACTAATTAATTCCTCCTTTCTTTCATTATAATAATTAGATTAATTGAAATATTTAGAAAAGAACTGCTCATGTTCTTCGGCTGATTTATTACCATTTTCTAATAACTCGTCGATTATACCAATACCTTTATTCGTCAACTGTTGACTATTATTCCGTTATTCGATACTTCCAAATACTAACTCCAGATCATTAACCAAATCATCGGGACTATTGTAATATTCTGCACACCCCTCTAAAATCTTCTTATACTTTGAAGAACTTTTATGAATTGGCAAACCAGATAATTCTGTCAGTTACTTGAATGCATTTTGAGATAGCTTCGAGTATGCTTTTCCATTATAACACATAAATGACCATGTATATATAATATAAAAAAACAAAACCTTAGAATATTTCATGGATAGGATATAAACACTTTCTTATAATCAACGTGATGATATGTCCTCTAACGATCAGTCTCTTCCAAACGGGGTACCAATTATACATCCCATTCGATCAAATACTTGTAAATACAATGGGGTACAGGGGTGACCGTATTTTTCTCCAGTTACACGTACATTTAATATAAATTATGTCATACTCAGTTCAAACTCCTAAAACAAGACACAAAAAGAAAATTAATATGGAAATCTACATATTGGAACTTCACCTGTCAGGTCACATTGAGGTAATCTTTGCATTGTAGTTCATACCAAACTGAGATGGTTTATACATTGTATTCATTCGCGGTTCTCTAAACTCTATCGCATTTATACTGAAACGTAAACTGCCTGTTTCTGGACTTATCCTAGATCACCGTTCAAAACGTCCATTCATATAATTATGCAACAAAGTGTCTTATACATACATTTTACATTTCTATGGGTGAAAGATTTAAAGTTCTCATTGAAAGAAAAAATATTGTTTGTTAGAGATTATAACCTGGCCGGGATATCTTTATTTACACTGTCCCGTTTTACTGGGATGATAATAGTGTAAGAGTGAAGTTTGGTGCACCCTTGAACATGGATAAACCCAGGGTAGCCATTTTTGCAAGTGACCGTTCCAAGGCGGTAGCCCTATTGTTAACCCTTTCGTGTTTGTGATGTCATATCTTGCCTTTTATTCATATGTTAAGTTGTTCTTTGTTTCTGTGTGATTTTGAGGTTGACTGTCGTCCGTGAATGCTACTTTTCCTGATCGATTTTAATATCTACCTTTTAGGTTATCATATAAATATAAAATGAGCGTTAATCTTAAAATCGGGCAAAAACAATATATATCGGTGATAATTTAAAAGCTATTCTTATTATTACCCTCGTCAAATACTCCCCATTATTAAAAACATCTACATATCTCATATTCGAATTATGGTTATTCATAGTTAATTATGCATATCCATAATTCATTCATGGGTATGTATAAATAGTAGAACGGCGGCCTATATATGTTAGATCCTTTATACTATAATCAGTATTAATACGTTAATGTTTGTATTCTGGGGTCCAAAGAATGACATATAAAGAAATTAAAGCACTCACTTTAATATATGTTAAAAACGAGGGATTCTTTTCTTCGAGTGTCGAGTTTAACATCATCGGACAACAGATTCTTTATCAGCTTGAATACAAATAGTTCCGATGGAAAATGTCCACAGTTAAAGAGGTTACTTAGCATTGCACAGAATATAGACACAAATACAATTAGTATAAATAAAATTAATAATTTACATATGCTAAACAATATACTATTATTTCTTTAACGAAATCAATGCCACTGACACACACTACAAATAAGTAATAGTTGACTCTGATCTCAGCGACTTGGTTCAATTAAACACTGATATGGGCATTGCCCATCGAAGTGTTTATATAACCGCTTTTATCACAATTATAGCAGCTTAGAGCATGGTTTAGATCTTCCCAATTAGTTATTTTGAATTAGTTTGCATTTTTCAAAGGAAATTTTGCCCGGTATACAACATAGTATTAATTAACCAGTCGATAATATTGTTTGGTTGCCTGTCAAAGGTTATATGACTTTTCAGACATACTTTTCAAAATCGGTCCTGTGCGGAAGTTATTTTTCATGTTTCATTTTCAATGCAAACTTCTGCTGCATCAAACATTTGAAGAAAATAAATGACAGTATCTAGCAATTTATATGGAAAAGGCCCCATCGAAAAGCTTTTTGGCTGTAACATATTTTTTCTAAACTGATTTTCAAAACACAGGGATTTTTATTTACCGCTTAAAACAGCAGTTCTAAAGATATATAATTGATGTACGTGCTACCAAAACTGTTCATGTTAATGCTGAAAAAACTTTCTTTGAAACAAGCGCACCGAACACTAGTGTAACTGTGTAATTAGCATGGCAATTGCCGAATACACCATATAAATAACTCAGGTAAATTACGAAACGAAACTTTACCAATATGAGGACACTTGCCAATACGAATACATATACGTATATACTGACGGAAGATAGATCATAGTAATAGTAACATCATAGTAATAGTAGCATCATAGTAATAGTAACATCATAGTGATAGTAACAGTAACAGTAGAAGCAGTGGTAGTAGTAGTAGTAGTAGTAGTAGCAGCAGTGGCAGTAGTGTTGTGAGTATTAACTGTTGTATTAGTAGCATTAGTAGGAGGGAAGTGCCGTAACTAGACTTGTAAGAACTTGTTGCCCGATCCATATTCATACGTGTATAAATGCAATAAAATATGTTTAAACCATTAGCAGGAGAAAGAGTTGGGCGAATACGAATATCAGTAGTTATTATATACTTTCCAGTGAAATAGTGGATTTTATGATTAAAATAATACCTTATATTTTCATTGTTTATAGTTCAACTGTTGACGTTGTTTACCTTGTTGACGTTATTGACGTCATTGGTTTTGGCGCATTATATTTTTTCTGCATAAATTTCCAAGTTGTGAGTATACAATAAATAGAATGTTTGTTGGTTTGTCGAGAATATAGGATTTATTGTCATCTCAACTAAACTCAAATATAGCACTCGTGAAAATATAAGTTTTCTCACTTCACGATGAAAATAAATCCTATATTTACTCAAAACAAACAAATATCCTCAATTGATATTGTGATATTAACATCAGCAGCTACAGTAGTAGTAGTAGTAGCAGTAGTAGCAGTAGCAGTAGCAGTGATATTAACATCAGCAGCAACAGTAGTAGTAGTAGTAGTAGTAGTAGTAGTAGTAGTAGTAGCAGCAGCGGCAGCAGTAGTAGTAGTTACCGTAGTAGTAGTTTTATTTTTAGTGTCTGCTCTAGTTGTATGAGTTGTAGTAGCAATTGTATAAGTAGTAAAAGTGTAGTTATATTAGTAGTAGTATTAATATTTCAATTATTTCAATTAGCGGTACTTTTAGGAGTAGTATATATTATTTCAAGCGCTTGCAAACTGCGCGACCTCAAAACCTCAGATGGTCGAGCGCTTGCATGTTAAGCCATATGCCATGGGTTGGAGTCCCGGGAGTGGCACGAGCTTTTTACCACTTGTTAGATGAATATAATCTGTAACACTTAATATATGACCCTGGATCTTTACCTTGCTTTAATACTTATCTATGGCATATATAAAAGAGTACATTAAATGACATAAGTCCCCTTTTTAGATGTATTTGTCTGGGGCGAGTGATATGTTCAATTTTCTTCCATGGCGGTCCATACTTTCCCTGGCAGTTGGATACAAGCTCTTGTTGAAAAGATTCTTCACTCGTAGACCATCAGAAGTCCGGACTCTGCCCATGGTCACCTCAAATTTTCCAGGCTTAAATCGTTATATCGGGACAGCAATAGGGGATGATGAGACAGGAAGCTAACCTTGAAAGCAAGGCAGAGGTATGTAGCTCTAAAGCCAAGGCCTTAACCACTGAGCTACCGAGGCTGCTCTCAGGATAAAAAATAACTTTATATAAACTGTGTTAAATTATCAAATTTAAGCAGTATTTTCATTGACAGTATTAAACTATTTGTATTTTGAGGAGTTGTTTTAACATCATTAAGTGTAAATAATTTAATACCAATATGTATACAAAACTACAAAACATACTGATCTAGTGTCATTCCCTCTGTGACTTGTGTATTGTCAATACAAAAGCCAATTTTAACGGATACTGCTCTCGGAAGTCAATGTCTCTATTGCTTCTTGGATCATACACTGTTTAAAATAAAAAATAGAAAACTTCAAGCATTGATATTAATAATGTGTTACAGTACTAACTCTTTAATCAAAAACAAATTATTACACTCTGCATTGGCAGATCTAGATGATTAGTTGAATGGTGTTAACATCAATTTCAGCTACATATTCTGGTCAATTTCTTTTGGGTGGTGGAGGCAGACCACCGACCTTAACTTGGGCTCATTCGGCTTCTAACCTCTAACAGTGAGAGTCACAAATACAGCCTTTTGACTAAATGCTTGCATTTGCCGATATATCGCATTATTATAATATTAGTTCAGTTGTTTATTAAATGGGGATATGGCAATATCAAATTTTTATGAACTATTAAAATTAAAAGCTGTTTTTAATCCCGTATCATTTTAACTGCAACCAGAAATTCCAAATTTATATCAAAATTAGATTGCATTTACCTGTGAATGAAAACTTTTCTGTGGGCACTGTTCCAACTGATAGGAATTCCACTATGACAGGCCCAGTTTCAGTCAGGTCGTACACTGTTCCTATTAAGCCATAATCTGTTAAATTGCGTTAAAGGATCATTGGTCCTCCTATATTCAGCCACAATACAGGTGGAGCTAATATTCCATTGAGTCTTTTTCTGTTACCACAGTCTTTCGATTTAAATTTAAATAATGGACCTGGAAAGTCTAGAACACTATCACCATTTATGTCGTCCACTAAATCATTTGTTGCGAAAAGTTTTAAATTGTCGTCTTCAGGCAATGGTCTCGACAAGCTTTCAATATATGTTATTGTCTCTGGTGATGGAGAGCTTTGAGCTACCTCTTGGATTGATTTAATTAACAGTTCTTCCTGTTGTCTGATAATCTTTGTTAAAATGACTTTATGTGTGCAGACTTTACAAAACAATGAACTTTCAAAGCAGTATGCACCATCTTCAGAGTATAATGCATTTGGAACAGGGGCAAGTTGTCGAAATTCGCCTCAAAGTGCTAATTGCATCCCACCAAAAAGCAGGCTGGGTTTTTTAATAGAACACACAGCTTCCAACATGTTAAAAAGCTTCCTACTCAACATGGAACATTTATCAATTATAAGCACTTCAGTCTGCATTACATTTTAAATGCCTCCTGATATTTTACATTACTTGTAATAACTTTTTCAGACGGGCTGTATCTGCCGTCGCCTATTTCAGACGGGCTGTATCTGCCGTCGCCTATTCCTGACCATCAATGAATTGTTGTAGCCCCTAGTGATAAAGGATAAACCAGACAGGAAATTCCAGTTGTGCATGTTAAGGCAACATTTATTTTCTTGCTCCGGAGATTCTCAACGATTGTCTAGACAACGTATGACTTACCAGACCAAACTGAAGCTAATAATAGGAGATTATGTCCCTGATTGACGAGATCTACAGCAACACGTTGCTTTTCATTTAAGAAAGACATGTTTGACATGTGGGCGGGAAGATATTTCTCTGCTTTCTACGGACATACGATATGAAGTTGGGTACATGGCGACCGGAAAGCGACTGGACCAATCGGAGCGCTTGTTTCAAAAGCAACATCCGGGTCACTTATTTTCAACATGGCGAATTGTAACGGTAAACAGTCGTGGCAGATAAATATTTCCCTATACCGTACCATATCTAGAAAATGCATTGGTTAGGTCAGATCGTAGTCGACCTTCTTTCAAACATCTTTGACGTTTCGCTGATGCGATATAACGGACACATGGAAAAAATCAGTGTTGTGGCTTTTTGTTATAATATGTACCTGATTGATTCGAATCGGATTGACGATGCTATGACCAAACATACAAGCAAAGCAAGGCTGTAAGCGAGGTCTATATTTTCATTTAAGAGTCCTTGACCTTTACATAGATTATAATATAGGGAGTATGTATATTTGTTTTACATTGAAAACCAAGTAGAACAGTTTACAGTATGTCATTGAAAACACATTTAAGGGGGTTGTAGAGAAACAGATGGGAAGGGGGGTGGTAGTAGAGAGTGCGGGGGTAATATAATAGAGAGGGGGATAGTAGGGTTGGGTGTATGCGACATCTGCCGGTGTTCCCCATGTATACAATCAAATAATGTTGCCAAGTAATATCTAGGCAGTACAATTAAACTCCACCGACTGAGCAAATAGTGACAACTGGCGCCCACACGGAATGAATTTGGATACAGTGCCAAGGGAAATTTATATTTGCTTGTGCATCTTGCTTTACACATTGCATATAAACATGCGACGTCATTTATGAACACAGGGCTATCGGATATCCTATCCACTTTGACCTGGTTACACGTAATAATGTAAACAATGAACACGTGCGCGCATACAATTTGATATCTCCAATGTTTATAGGCCTACATATAAACATAGTTTTAAACGCAGAGGAGGATCACATTGGATGCAACAAAAGAAATATAAAACGATCGGACAGGGAAAGTAGCATTCAAGGAGGACAGTCAACCACAAAACACAGAAACAAACACGCAAACAGAAAAACAAGAAGGCAAAAGCAATAATAAATGCAAACGACATCACAAACACAAAAGGGCTGACAATAGGGCTACCGCCTTGGAACGGTCAGTGGCAAAGTAGGCAAAGACTGCCATGATCATCTTGACTTAAGAGTGCTTTGGCATTACAGAGGATATGTGGAATTTATTGTGTTTGTTTGAGTTGTGATATTGTGTTTATTATATTGGATTAGGTGTTTACAATATTTGGATTTAGGATTTTGTTTGCTAAGTATATTTATATAGTATAATTAAGTTTAGAAATTTGAAATAAATTAATTTGTAATTGGTGTGGACCATTGTTACAAGTACATCTTGTTCAATCGCATTAGTTTTAGGTGGACTAAAATCCGCTATAGATTTTACTTTAGCATTAGCTAGACTATACGTTTGCTCTTTATAAAATTCTGCACGAATTGGCGCCGTAATGAAACCTAATTTTGTTTTTTGGTTAATAATTTTTCCCCTCAAATAAATTTTGATTTTCTTTTTGCTTTTATTTAAAGCATTAAGAAGTCAGAAGTGAAGTTTAAGTTTCATGCAGGAGTTACAAACTAAAATGTGAAACTAAGTTGAAATGAAATCAGTTTAGTGCAAACGTATTTTGTTTTCGCGACGCATATAATAGACTCTAGTTAAAAAAATTGAGGTGTTGGAAGACAAATCACAAATATTCTGTATTATTTGTGCAACAATAGATTTCAAGAATTTTAGCTAAACAACCGCTAGCAAATTCGCGAAATATACTTTCACGCGATACTTAATAGTCATCGAAATATTTCGAAAGTACGACTTAGTTCTTTATTTTTGTGCTGCTTGACAGTTACTAGTAATAGAAAACGGATCACCGGTGACGCCTGGGTATGAATATAATATAGACTAGAAGTGAGACCTGTAGCATATGTAGCTAGCGTCCGTGGCGTAGTGGAGTATTGAGCTTGTAAACTAATTTGCGCGGGTTCAAACCGCAGTAGGAGTAGAAAAAAACAAATTTTGTTATAAATGGACGTGTTTATGCACAATTTATTATAGTGGCTCATGAACATGTGTTCTTTTGTTACGAAAATAGTGTTGTGAACATTGTACTTGTTGAAGTGAATAGTATATGTGAACGGACATATTTATTATGTATTGAACGCTGAACAGTGAAAGTAAATATTTGAAGTGTTACCTGAACTGATATCCTTAAAGTTGACACAGATTTATAGAACGTATAAGAAGACGATGGCCGAATATTCGTCATATAAAGAATTAAGAGCTCGAAGATGAAAAGGAAGACTTAGTAGAGGTTAGAAGGAGAAAAGATAGAATGGAAAAGCAATTAATTGAAAAAGAAATGGAACAGCTAAGGAGACAAAGGGAGCTATTAAAAGCAACAACACTGGGAATCGTTTTTGCAAATGAAAAGAGAAAATGTGAAGAATATAACATTTATCCAAAAATAGATCAATTTATAATATGCTTAGATCAATGGAAAAAACACAATTTAACTATTCAAGGAAAAATAACGGTAATAAAAACTTTTGCTCTACCAAAACTGATATACCCTCTAACCGTTTTGGAGACTCCAGCAACAGAATCCTTGAATCGAATAAAAATTAAAATGTATGAATATTTGTGGGAGGGTAAACCAGACAAAATCAATAGGAAAACAATTATACAAGACTATAAAAATGGTGGTCTAAAAATGATAGATTTGGAATCATTTATTAATTCCACTAAAGCAGGATGGGTCAACAGACTTACTAATCCGGATAATCACGGTGATTGGAAGGATATTTACATGAAAGAACTTAATCAGTATGGTGTGGGTATTTTATTTGAAAGCAAAGTGGACATTAAAGATGCAAACAAAATAATCACACGATCCGCTTTTCTGTCAGAAATAATAAAATCCTGGTCTTTAGTAAACTTCAAAAAGAAAGCTAACAACATTTCAAAACAGATAATATGGAATAACTCGGACATAAAATCAAGGACATACTATATACTTCAAAACGTGGGATAATTCGGGTATTAAATATATTGAACAACTGTATAACCATAGAATTAGAGAATTTTATACATTTGCAAATTTAAAAACAATATATAACATACATAATTCTGAATTTTTGAACTACTATACAGTTGTTCAAAGCATACCAAACAAATGGAAACAGGAACTAAAAACAGAAGATAGAACGACACACTATAGCGAAAAAAGCTTACTGAAACAAATAGGAAAACAAAACAGTGCCAACAAATTATTGTATAACATTCAAGTGGAACGCATGCAAACAGAATTACAAATTAAACCTCACCAAAAATGGGAAGAAACTATAACAAACATAAACTGGAAACTCACTCATACCACACCTTTCAAAAGCACAATAGATACAAAACTTAGATCTTTTCAATATAAATATATAATGAGAATTATACCCACAAATAAATTTCTATATAAGTGCAAAATTAGTAACACAAGTCTCTGTGATTTTTGCAATATGCACGTTGAAACAATTGAACATTTGTTTTGGGAATGTCTCGATGCTTTTTGGACAGAAATACATAACTTTTTAAGCAGCAAAAATATTGCTTTTGCATTGACTTTCCAAATGATTTCATTTGGTTTTATTCAAGATAAATCGTATTCAGATATTTTGAACTGTGTTTTGATAATTGTAAAGTATTTTATTTTCAAGAATAAGTACGCGAAAACGATTCCTAGTTTTAGTCTACATGTCAAACCCCGATTCATGCCATGACCTAAATAAATAGTACGCATAAAATGTTTTGTTGTATTATGGTTCCCCAACATGTCTTAAGCCAGAATCCACCTGATGCCACCCTGGCACCATTGAGCAATTTGCTAGAAATCCAAAATGGCCGCCAACATGGCCGCCTAAAATATATAATGCCAGTATCTGCTTTACCTTGTGGGTATGGGTTTTATTTTAATTGGAATTGTTGATAACTATTAACATTCTTAATATACTCAGTGCAAATAGCATCATACTATGGCTACAAAAACCAAAATGGCCGCCAAATACTTTTTTCATATTAAAACATCAAACACCCGTGCATAAAAAATGTATTTGCAAACTCAATTAAAATAACGGAAAATACAACATACGAATATATAAAAGCCTGGCTTCAGAACAATCAAGTACAACACTATCAAGATTATTGTCTTGCATGTCTGACAAACTAAATGACACTCTACCTGCATTGATGATTTGTAATATGGTAACAGGCATCATAAACAATAAGCCGACATCTCTACAAATTGCGCTTGGTATTGAAACCAGAGAACAGGCGAAAATTACCAACGTATATGACTTTGGTGTCACCTGCTCCTATGATGAAATGCTTCGGTTCAAGACGTCTGCTGCTGTATCTACTGTAAATGAGGCAGATTATACCGCTCTACGGCCTATAAAGGATGGGAATGATGGTTTGATCCAGGTCGTTGCAGACAATTTTGATGCCAATGTCTCATCCATCTCAAAACGGTCTGAAATCAACCCATGCTCCGGGGTTGCTACTAACGCAGAACAAGAAGACAGTGGACAACACACCAGAATGTCATGGGACACTAGATAGGATATCCAGGCATGCTATGAAATCTCCAATCACGTCCTATGTACAAGTCCAACACTACCAAGGACCAAAGAATTTGGAGGATACAATACAGCGATTGTAAGGACGCAAGGCCAAGCTTTGAAACCAGGGTCATCAGTCATGTACACACCTCTGATTGATATGGTGCTTCCAACCCCGATACCATGATGACGGCCATGTGCGAAGCTCAGCGACTAACACTGATATGTGGACAAGGATTCACTGTATTTACCGCCGACCAACAGCTTTATCGCGTAATGGTTAATGTCATGTGGGTACAGCCTCAGGTTTTCCCAAACGTTTACCCGAGACTTGGAGGAATGCATACTTTGATGAGTTTTGTTGGTTGTGTGAGAGTCCTGATGGCAAACAGTGGCCTTGAAGATATATTGAAGGCAGCATTTGGTGGTGTGGCGCGAATGTTGACGGGGAAGAATTTCCCACAAAACGTAAGGGCTCTCTGAATGGTAGCTGAAGAAGTGCTGAGAAATGTAGCTCCGGATGCAAACAACTACGATGAGCTGATAAAATGCTTAGAAGATAAGGCCAAGCACAACAGAACGACTCGACTTTGGCTTGACTGCCTGATAAAGCCGGTATTCATCATGATGCTCTTTGTCCGAGCTGAACGAGAGGCGGAATGGCGCATGCACCTCTCCGCTGTTGCCGCTATGATGCCATATTTCTTCGCTGCTGGTCATATAAATTATGCTAGATATGGCTTTTATTACTTGCGGTCAATGGAAAGTCTTCCTGGAGATGTTTAGGCCAGGTTTCTTGCAGGTGAACATGAGATGCGCCATCATGCCGGATTGTCGAATGGCCTCTGGTCCGATGTGTATCGAGACCGCATTTATGCGCTATGGTAATGGCCCTGGGGGTATTATTGGCATCACACTGAAGGAGTCTGCTTTAAAGCGTTGGGCGCTTAGTCTGCACATCTGGAGCCGCCTTCTCCAAGACATCAAACGGATGAGAGATGTTGATGAAGAAACCGCTCATGTCAGTACACATAAAGAAGAACCATCCGCTTGCATCAAATCTGATAGTGTTGACAGGAAGAACATCCGTCAGAAGTTGGATACATGTATAGATCCAATGGATCCTGAGGAACATAGCACTGGTATTTTAAACATCGTGTCTGGAAGAATCAGTTCGGATGCTGTGAATGCTGATGATGCTGTCAATCTTGGGATGCGACAAATGGTTGATTATGAAAATACATGGCCGGAGGGTTTCAATAACACATTGTCCAACACAGTCGTGACTATGACTGTCAACAAAAAGGGTGTGAAATGTGGTGCAGATACTATCTATGACACAGAATTGATCTATGGACGAGTTATGGGTTTACTGTCATCAAGATCAATCGACTTGAAAGGTATACTCAACCATGAACTTTCACAGTGTCTACTTCAATGTTCAATGGCAATGGTAACATGAGGATAGCCACTTCCAGATCAACATTGAAGAGGATGCTACAAGTCACCCTGTCAGCTAGAACATCATTGAAGCCAGACATCATTGTGATTGATGGTTGCGCAGTTCTTTGGTGTACCCATTGGCCGTCAAATGGTACAGTCCAAGATTTCGTCAATAGCTTCTGGCGATATGTTACAAATATCGGGCGTGTCAGTAGTCACACGTCAATTGCTCATAAATTGACCACCACTACACCACTCAGAGCTCAGCAAGTTATACTCACCAACGTGGAAAATAAGATCCAGTTAATCAACATCATCTGTGAAGATCTCAAATGTAGAGCCATAGGTCTACAAGGAGTGAAGAACGAGTTGGTGATCACAGGCTCATCAGAGATCCCCGTTGAGATACATCACAACACAGTCGCCAGACTAAGTGGGATTGGAAAAGTAAAAGTAAAAGTGGTCAAGCAGTTGGAGAAGGGATTGCGCCTTGACTTTCTTGGAAACATCGATGCAGATGTGGTTAATGTTGAAGCAACATCATTCATCGCCGCATGTTACGGAAAACCAAACAATAGCATGTCCAGTGTAAGGTATGAGGTCTGGTTGTCAAAAATGGGGAAACAGAACATCAGGAAGATGCCAAAACTCCAGTCATTGCCGCCAACAACCGAGTCATTCCTAGAAAATGTAAAAAGGGCTCATCTTCAAACCTGTATTTGGAAAAATGCATTAGAACAGGATCATCCAAACCTGGATGTCACTGACTTTGGTTGGAGCAAAGACGTAAAGTCCATAGTGCTCTCACCCATCACAATCTCCGATGACAAACCGCTCGCTCCAGCATGTGTGCTAAAATCGATCTCATGTGGTTGTTCATCTCACCAACCATGTGGAACGGCAAGATGTGGTTGCTATGGTGCACATCTAGCATGCACCATATTCTGCAACTGTCACCAAACATGCAACTGTGAGAACAGGTTCACTAAAGAGGCTGGTGATCATAGTGGTGAAAGTCAACCAGAATGTGACAGTAACGATGAAGCTAAAATACAAAATAATGAGAATACTTTTCATACATATTTCAGTATTCTGTAATATTAAAACAGTAGCATAATTTACATGGAACACAGTATGCAGTATTATCAACATGGAACATTGTTGTAATATAATTTCATTGTTTACGTTCAGTTTAAAACATGTTTTGCAGTACATGTAATACAATGCATTATTATGAAAGTATAAATCAGATTGTATTGTAATTAAAGAAGTAGATTAACAGTTAACATGTGTTTTCTTCTTCAAATTATCCTTTTATCTCAAACAGTAAACACAATTAGTATTTACAGAATCCTATTCTAATCACATGTAGTCATGAGATATATCAATTTTGCATTTTGGGCGGCCATTTTGTCGGCCATCTTGGATTTTGCATGTGATTTTCATCTTTAAATAATAAGTTTAATGTTTAACAGATTATCTTACAGTAAATACCCGCAAAATATTGTTATAATATGATGTAGTTCATGAGATATGTTGATTTTACCTTTTTGTCGGCCATTTTGTCGGCCATCTTGGATTTTTCATGTGATTTTCATCCTTAAATATTAAGTTTAATGTTTAATAGATTATCTCCAACAACAAACACAATTAATACCCGCATAATATTGTTCTAATATGATGTAGTTCAGGAGATGCGTCGATTTTCCCTTTTTGGCGGCCATTTTGTCGGCCATCTTGAATATCTCAAAATGCTCAAGGATGCCAGGGTGGCATCAGTTGGATTCTAAGTAGGGACATGTTGTGGAACGTTTTTATGCAAAAACATTTTATGCGTACTGTTTATTTAGGTTTTCTGGTTCACATGTATACTATTTTACATCTTTCATCTCATACATACAAAAAATTGAACACATAGGGCGTATTATAGCCAGTTCGAAAGACAAATTGGAATATCATTCAAAAAAGTGGGAAGTTTTACGTTTAAACACAGAAAATTGAACAGTATTCGGTAACACATTTTCTCTCTCTCTCTCTCTCTCTCTCTCTCTCTCTCTCGCTTTTTTCTTTTTCTTTTTCTTTTCTCAATTTCTACTACCTCTAGTCTCTGCCGCTGAATGTAACTTATTTCTTGGAAAACATACATGTAAAACGACACTTTAATGTAACTGTTCTGTGCTATTGAATGACTACATTGATGTATATGTAACTTTTGTACTGCCATACACCTTATATTGTTTTTGCATATATGTATTAAAAGAATTAAATATTGAAATATAAAAAAAAGGAGCTATTAAGAATCGATAGAGAAAGACAAGATGTCATGGATAACAAGAGTGTAGATCTCAATGAAAGCTATCTTGGATTAAAGCAGGACGAAACATGGCGATGGTCAGGTTTTTGAAATGTCCAGAGCTTCGCGAATGGAGGAAAAAGAGGATAGTTATGAATATGATGATAGTGAGGGTGATGTTGTGATTCATGGAAAAATAAAGAAAACAGTTAAACCAAGCAGGAATGAACATAATGGTTTAATGGAAAGGCAAGTGGTCAAGACAGAAAGGTAAGAAACGCCAGACAATGATGAAAAACTGTTAGAACCTAACAGTATTAGATTTAAGTTGTTACAAAGGGAAAGAAAAAAGCGAAGAAGAGAAAAGGAGCATATACTAATTGACGAGAAACAGAGAAAGAGAGAGGAAAGTAAAGGAACAGGAAGACAGGAAGCAAAATAATTGGAGATGATATTAAAATAAAAGGAACAGGAATAGTACTTGAAAGGAGACAAATAATAGAAGAGCTAGAGGAGTATAAGAGAGGACTTCAAGATGAACTTAATATAAAGAACAAGGGCTGGCGTGACGCAGTCGGTAGCGCGGTGGATTTGTTACCGGAGGCCCCGGTTCAATCCACCGTGGTGTCACTGAGTTTCATCGGTGTGTTCTTGGGCTTAGCCTCGTCCATCGGATGGGGACGTAAACCGGGCGGTCCCGTGTATCGGTCTATCTTCAGAGCACGTAAAAGAACCATAGGAATATTTTCGATAATAAGAGTAGAGCACGGTTCCTCTCTCTCTGAGGTGGCTCTAAATAACCTATACTGTGTTGATAAGCAGTTAAACAACATTCAATTAATATAAAGAAAGAATTAGAGATGGCATATAAGAAGAAATTGCTTGAGAAAAGACTTCGGAAAGAAATAGGAGAAATAAGTTACGAAATGAAATGGAGGAAAATGTACGCACAGCAGCAGAGGAGAAACGGAAAAAAATAAAGGATGCAAGAAGCAGAGATATAAAAGAAAAGAGAGCGAAAAGACAGAAAGAAGAAATTGAGTCGATAAAATGTATTGAGAATCTGAAACTTCAAGAACAAGAAAGAGAACGCCAAGAGCTGAACGATATAGAAAGCAAAGCAGATACAGATGAAGATGAAGACGACAGGTTGATGTAGGAAAGACTTAAGAAACTAAGAGCTGAAAAGAGTGTTTTGCAAGACAAACTAGAGAAGAAGGAAAGCGTTAAACGTTACATTAAAACAGAAGAGAACATAGAACCGAAGGGAGAAGATGGTTCAAGTAGAATCGACAAAAGAGTTAAAAAACTCACAGTTTGATGGTAATCAGTTTGAAGAATGGAAGCTAGACGTTATAAGTTTAATGGAAACAAAACTGTACAGAGTACATACTAGCACAGGCTGTTAGAAACGCTATAACAGGGAAAGCACGAATGGTGTTACCTTGAAACCATCAGCCTCTACGAAGGAAATTTTAAAGAAAACGGAGGATATATATGGTAACATCAGGAGTGGAGACTCAATCATTCACGAATGTTATTCAGCAAAGACGAACCATGCTCGGAATGGGGGGTTAGAATTGAAACGTTGTTTTATCAAGCATTAGAACGAGGAAAAATAGAAGAATCGAAAAAGGATAGAAAGTTAAAGGAAAGGTTTTGGAAAGGACTGTATTCGGAAAAGTTTAAATTTGCAACACGATCTGCATATGAAGCAGAAGATAATTTTGATAGGTTGAGAAAGAAGGCAAGGATGGAGGAGTTGGACATGGAATCTGAACTGAAGTCTTCCACACCTCAGGAGAAGATTAACAAAATAAGCTGTTGTAGATGACATAAAGATGTGCCAACCTATACAAAAGGTCAACAAAACCAACTCAAAGATAAGATGAATTGTTGAAGAACATGATAGAGCTAGAAAGTGTGATGAAAAAAATGAAAATAAAGCAAAATAAGCCACAAGGGACAGAAACATCTGGATATCGATCAGGAAGCAGACAGTTCAAAGGAGGATTTAGATCTAGAGGCAATGACAAATTTAGAACTAAAGGCAGTGAGCACAGGACAGACCAGGAAAATAAAGATGTAGAGAAAGAAAAGGCACAGGATGAAGGAAAGAAATCAACAAAAGGCAGTAATTTAAACTAGACGATGTCTCTGTTGAGGGGCAAACTGGAGACAGAAAACAAAGCCGCCTATAAGCAAAGAAAATATCTACCATAGAATAATTGGAGACAGTAACGAAAATGTCATTCAGGTAGAAGACAGAACAACAAAAGGTCTCATTAACACAGGTTCTAAGATAACCACGGTATCATCTTTATTTCGAAAATCTTTATATCCAGTACCACCACTTCATCCTCTAGAGAATTTTGATTTAGACATCGGATCTGCCAGTGGACATAATTTACCTTACTGTGGATACATAGAACAAAATACCAAAATTCCATCTTTAACAGATACACTCTTTCCAATACTTGCTCTAGTGGTTGAGGATACGGCTTATCACGAAAATGTTCCAGTAGTTATTGGTACTAATTTGATCCGGCAGTTCTATACCAGAAGCAAGATGGAAAATATCGAGTGATAGCCTTTGCCAGGCGCAGTCTGAAATCTGCTGAGAGGAATTATCCGGCACACAAGCTTGAATTTCTTGCCCTCAAGTGGTCTGTTAGTGGAAAAGTTTCATGACTACTTGTATGGTGAGAAATGTGTGGTTGTAACGGAAAACAACCCTCTCACGTATGTCAACACAACGGCGAAGCTCGATACTACTGGTCATAGATGGCTCGCCGCCTTGGCCAACTACAACTACAAGGCAGTGTACAGAAGCGGACTGCAAGATGCGGATGCAGATGGACTTTCACGTAGGAAACATGAAATTACTAAAATTGAACAGAATTCGTGAAAGCCATCAGTATGGCAGCAATAGTGGACACTGGCCCTTTCATTGCTCAAAATGCTAGGTACTTCAGAAGAGTATCAACAGGCTGACTGGCGGGCGAATGTACCTACTTTGGTACATGCGTACAATGACACGCATCATGAGAGTATAGGGTTCTCTCTGTACTTTCTGATGTTCTGCTGATATCCTAGATTAGCCATTGATGCATTCTTTTGGTTGCAAATGGACATAGTGTCAGCTAGCGCACAATCGGAGTACGTGGTTAAATTGCGAGACCGTCTAAATATAGCATACCAAAAGGCCAGAGAAGTTTCCGCTAAAGCAGGAAGAATCAACAAGAGTCGCTAAGACAAGAGGGCTCGCAGTTCTGTCCTGGGTCCTGGAGACCGAGTACTCGTAAAGAATGTTTCCTTTCGTTGAAAACAGAAGTTGACGGATCGATGGGAACATGACCCATACGTAGTCGTTTGCCAACCGAACAGCGACATACCGGTGTATGAGGTTAAGCGGGAAGTGGGGAGGTTTAAAATTAGTAGAACTCTTAATCGCAACCTGCTTCTGCCCTACATGACCATCACAGATGCACCCATGGAAATCACAGAGGATGATGGCACACAGATCTCTGGGGATAAAACGATTAAAACACAGATCGGTATAGGATACCCATGCGGCGTCCACCAGGAACACCAGAGTTAATGACTATTGGTCAGCCATCTTTGATAAAAAAAATCCAAAATCGATGAGATATGGTCAAGTGAATATTTCAACGATGTAAGCATTTAGGCGCGAGCAATGTCAACCATATAGTACATGACATTTATTCAACACTATTGATGTGAACATAATAATAGAAAGAATACTTACATGGCAGACAGTGTGCGCTTTATATTCGAAATGTTTGGTACAGTTTTACTCAAAGTTGTTTTGTTTTTTATGTGAAATAAACTGGTCCTTAAAATAGTCCATTTATCCAGCGAGTGCAGACGAGGCATCATTTCTGAATAAAATAAGCCATGTTATCACATCATCCAAAATATTTACTCCAACTCTCCACTAAAACACTCCACTCCACTCCAACACTCCACTCCAGCTTTTACCCCATGCCAGTTTAACGATAGAGGTATGACCAGGTCATATTTGTATGACAGATCTAGAACTAAACCACTTTCTTCGCTTCAAGATAAATACCGTGTACTAAACGCTGTATTAAATAACATAGAACGTAGTGTGGTTACATGAACAAAGGCTATACTATTTACATTCTATTCTATTCGATTGATAATTTGTTTTATATCAATCTAATTAAGGTAACCTGTAGTGGGTTAGTGCTTACTGCACGCCAAAGTGGTGTTTATTCGTCAATTTCCGATATCGGAATTACAATTTCCGTTAACGGTAATTGTATTTCCGATATCGGCAATTGTAATTCCGATATCGGAAATTGTAAAATAATTTTAAATAACATAGCAAGTCGGATGCTCACCCCCACCCCACCCGCTCCGGCCCCCACCCCCACCCCCTAGCACACACACACAACACGAACACACCTGAATCCGCCCCTGGATTTAAGCACATACATAGGATGCTGAATCCGGAACGAGGCTGTAGGGAGCCGTTATTAATTTCAAAATAATCGCATTTCCGATATCGGAAATGCAATTTCCGATATCAGTATTAGAGAATCATTTTCGATAACGGCAACTGTAATTCCGTTAACGGGAATTGTATTGCCTTTATCGAAAATTGAATTCCGATATCGGATTTGTGTATTTGATTTCCGTTATCGAAAATATGCTTTCCCGATATCAAGGATAGCTTTTTTCCGATATCGGCAATTGTAATTCCGATATCGGAAATTGCCTTTTCGATAATGGAAATTGTAATTTCAATATCGTAAATACAGCATTACCGATATCGGAAATCAATTCCGTTAACGGGAATACAATTACCGATATCGGAATTACAACATACGATATCGGAATTACAATTGCCGTATCGGAAATACCGTCAACGGAAATTTTAATTTGATATCGGAAATTGACGAATAAAAAACACTTTGGCTTGTCATACAAACTGTCTCACCTCTGTTTATGTGCAAATGTAAGAATTGCGTTATTATAACCCGAGTAAAGCAAGCTAATGTATTGTTTTATACATCCCAACAGATGTGTATGTGTTTGGGAATATTCCCGTCAAATGGTTAAAGAGACGGCATGCATGTTTATGAAGCACGGTATACAATAAGTAAACGTTGTTAACTTGTATTACGATAATGACATGAATGTATTTGACATACAGAGTCTGGACCAATGTGTGTAACACCCTAACGTCATGGTGTTGCTTCTCACAAGCACGTTGGAATACATATAGACAACTTGCACGTACAAAAGAGTATGAAAATGGACCTTTGGAAATGGCCGAACACAATAAATACGTGTCGTGTTTGTTTCCACCGTAGCAATACGTTGTAATGTACATAAAAATCTTGTATGAGTTTTCTTTTAATAAATGTTTGTCTTAGTGTGCATGGAGGGTATTAGCTCTGGATGTATATCAAATAAATTATCACAGCCTTCCCGTTTAACTTTAACATTTTGTTATACACAAGATGGCGACCACATTCATCAAAATACGAGACGAGAAAGACGAAGGCATGGATCTATGTCAGTATGAGGATCTACTTCTTCCTACTTACTACTTTAAATCGGATCCTCAGACAAAGTTTGACGCCATGAAGAGTATAGATAACAGGGACGGTGACGTGCTCCTGTGTTCTTATCCAAAAACAGGTAACTCATTATGAGTTTAACTCAAAACTAGTATATATACTCGTATTATGGTATGTGTATCATATTATATGTTACAAATTGAGAATTGCATGTCTAGTGTAACAAACAAAAAAACTGCAAAGACTCGGCTTTTGGGAAAACAAAATGTCGCGACACTTTTATAGTCATCGTTGTTGTCGTTGGCTGATAGGATGTTTAAAATAGATAGTAACTGAAATCGTATGAAGTTTTCTACTATGTATGTATGTATGTATATTTGTGTATGTGCGTGCGTTCGTGCGTGCGTGCGTGAGTAAGTGTGTGCGTGCGTGTAAGAACGGACGGATCAATTAATCGATCGATCGATCAAGATCAGCCCTTGTACTTGTACATGTATGTGAGCCTAGAATATAAGAAAGAGACAACCCTCTAGTTTATTTCGACCGCGAATATTGTGACATGTTATAAATCGACAATGCTCATAATTATATATTCTTAATAGTTAGGACAGCCCTCGAATGTGTATACGCGTCAGAACGCCTAAAGCTATTTTAATGGAATGTTTACGAGTCCTGAAACATTTAAGCGTTATACCCACGTGCGTTATGTCTTTTAATATTGGGACATCCCTCGTATCTGATGTTTTAATACGCGTCCTGAATCATAAGGGTTATAACCACGTGCGTTATGTCTCATAATATTGGGACATCAATCATCATCATCTCTTACCATCTCGAAACCTGAACTTTGTCATTCCATTTTCTAGCACTAATTACCACCACTTCTTCACACGCACAATACGATACGGGAATGAACTGAATTGAACTGAATTGGGTTTTAAGGTGCACCAACACATGAAACGTTACATGGCGCCTAACAGGCATTAAAATGCCAGGCTCATCCTCCATGTACATCGAGATAAAATATGGAAAATGGGCCTAGAACCTTCTCACCCTGAACGATACTGGAATGAACTACCACTGCCTTGACATGTTCAAATCCAGGCTCCCACCACCACTTTTTCCATAGATACAGTGTTTTTATTGTTTTTAAATTTTTAAACCTGTATTATATTAACTTCAGATCTCTTAATTGTCTTATTTTTTACCCGGACTTGCGCCTCCATATTATCTTCAATTTGAAGGATGGGAGTATTTTGCAGATTCAGATTCATACCTCGTATGTACTGTTTTGTGTTCTTCTTCATCTTTCTGCAGGCACACACTGGACCTGCAATTTGATCAACTGTATGCTGAGACAGGGTTAGTGGAAAACATGCCATCTGTCGGGCCTACGTTACTGGAGCTTTTTCCTACAGAGGTGGCATCATCGCTACCTAGTCCCAGAATATTAGCTTCTCACTTTAAAGTTGATCGTCTGCCAAGAGAACACATACAGACGAGAGGAAAGATTGTGTTCGTAGTGCGCAATCCTAAAGACACGGCGGTGTCCATGTACCACTTCACGATGAAGTTTCCGGGAATAAACTGTAAACTGTCGTGGAGTAGCTTTGTCACAGCCTTTCTCAGTGGGCATGGTAAGAAACTGAATGGAATTCTGACTGTTTATTATAAAAAAAATGTACAATCTACACCATTGATTATGATGTCTCTTACAAGGCTCATGCAATGTATTTCTTCATACCGTCGAGTATGGCTTCCATTAAGTTCGTCGAATATTTAACCCTTAGGTTCATCAAATATGTTTGTCTTATGCCATCAAACATTGTTTCCACCAGGCCCATCAAATAAAGTGTCCATTAGGATCATCGAATTTGGTTAATTTTGCCATCGAATATGTTTCTTTTGGAGCCACTGAGAGGCCATCAAATACTTTTTTCCTTAAAACATCGACTATGAATTCATTATGGTAATCAAAAATATGACGCCATCGAATATGTTTTCTCTTTAGGTAATCTAATATGGTTTCCCTGACACATTGCTTTATTAAACGCATTTGTGGTATTTTCATTAATATGTGAATCCAATGGTTGGCTATTGTATGCTATAAAATTAAAGTCATGGCCGTATGGTGTATTTTACATTTTAGTGCGTACATTTAGTAATATTTCTGATTAAGTATTGAAGCATTGGTAAATGCTTTACTTTATTTAAACGTGTGTGAATATTAAAATGTTATACCTTTCTGTTCCGTTCCGTTCCGCAAAGTACCAATAGCCCCTTTTCAGTATTTATAGTATATAATCAGTGAATTGGTACAGAGATTATTTGACGCGTAAGCTATTTTACATTGTTTCCATCACTGGGCATGATCTTCGTAGAGTACTGTTATTTACCTAAATAATGTTATAATTTACTGTCAAACAAAAAGTCAACACAGATGCATTTAGTTATTTCTGGGACGTGCAAGCGCCCAAGACAATTTGTATGAACTGATTGTATACATGTTATACTATTTATTTCAGTTCCGCGGGGGTCCTACTTTGACTATTTGAGGGCATGGCAGGCAGTTATGGAAGAAAACAAAGACCTAAATATACTCGTTGTTTACTATGAAGATTTAAAAAAGGTAATTCACATACGAATTGCATTATATATAACACATGTATAACAGCAGGTATAAAGGTCTAACAGGAAATGTAGTTTTCACAAAACTTAGTCAACCAAAAAGAACGCATTAACACAAACAACAATTACTATGTTAATGGAAAGCCAGGCATATGACATCACAAAAACAAACGGGTTGCCAATAGGGCTGCCGCCTTGGAACGGTCAATGGCAAAAACTGCCGCTTGGAGTTTAAACCAGGTTCATCAACCGCAAGTAATGAATTCTAAATCTATTTTAGTAGGGATGCATTTTCATGATTTTCGCGGCTTTCTCCAGCTAAATATTAAACGTCCAAAGAAACATGTTCCAACTTTTTGAGCCGTAATTTAAAATCTTAACCGAGAAACTACATTCTGTAAACATAGTAATTGATCGCGAAATAAATGGTTTATAGCAAGCAAAATAAACAATAATATATATATATATATATAGATATATATAATATTTCTTAAGTCCAAATGCATGAATCAAACTTCATATATTTTAGTATAGCTTCAATTATTTACGTTGCGCAGTCTACTGTTACGTCAAAGATTTTTTAAAGCAATGATATTTTATTGTTTATTTCCGAAACAACTCGCTGTTTTAAATATACAGAAAAGAAAAAGAAACGCATACTGTGTATTTCTGCTATAAAGTGTATGTTTAATATACTACCGCTAATCGAATGGTACGGGGCGCCATTAGGCCTGTCCTATCGGAAAGAAGGTTTAAACAGCACCGAACACACCAATGGTTACCCCTTTAACGTTTCATTATCGTCAGAATGCGCATTTGGCTCAAGCAGGTGGGCAAACAGGCTTTAAACGTTGCAATCTTTTAACATTAAACACAATAGTGAACGGGCTTGACTTTTTTTAGCGAAACTTCAACATTAATTTTATGAATTTCGTGTAACAAAGTATACTTTGATTAAACATGTGAAATGTCTACTACATGACAGAGTTGCCCTTTCTGTAATTAGTTGTAGCCCCTTTTTGTACAAAACACGTTGAGATATATCTGGAATATTACGTGGAATTAGGTGTATATAATAGTGTAGTATAGGCAATATTTTGATTATGCGTTTCTTTTTCCTTTCAGTATATGTCATTATGATCAAATGGCGCTATAGACGATGCCTTAAAGCTACACAGTCCCTATTTTAACTGGTAATAACTGATAAATATGAATGAGTCACGTGTGAAGTAGTTTCAAATCGAATAACACTCCAAAAGTCGGTATATAAGGCAGAACTTGATGCATACAATTTCACATTTTTATTTAACCTCCGTACAGGTAACACCGATAAATATACGGCTTCAGAATATATGTGATAAAATAAATAGGTTCCCGGAACGGGATTTGAACCAAAGCCTTGCACTTCTACGTTTTAAAGGATGTACGCTGAACCACTAGACCACGGCTATTAATTGGTATGTTGTTTTTAACACTAAATAGTCATTACGTAATAACTAGCGCGCACACACAAACTCATCAAGCGTTAAATAACAAGTCGAGATATGGTTGTTTTGAGGCGAAGTTGGTAACATACAGTATTACACCAGGCAATGTTAGTTTACACGTGCGACAAGATGGACTATATATTTATAGATACATCTTGAGTTGCGTTCCAATATGCTTAAGTTATTTTAACAATATAACATTTGTATATAGGAAGTTACAAAATCTGTTAGTAGCATAGTGGTTTATTGACTTCCTGACTTTCCGCGATTAAAGAACATATTGTAAAATATTGCGGAAAGGCCTTCGAGAATTCAGGAATCAGTCTGTTTTGGTCTATCAAAAACGGGTGTATATCTCCCAGCTCATTCGATTTGCTAGAGCGTGTAATGGTGTTATAGACTTCAATGATCGAAATCAAGTTATTACTAGTAAACTTCTTCAGCAGTGTTTTCGTTATCACAGACTACGTAGATCTTTCTCTAAATTCTACCGCCGCAACGAGGGCCTGCTGGAAAAGTACAACACCAACCTTAAAACACTTCTGCGACTAGGCATATCACAACCCTCATTTTATGGAGATGTGGTCTATAAACTTCGTAATTTAAAGGGGTCTGACGGGTTTCCTGACCGCTTTACAAATTTAATCAGGAAGTTCGTCAGAAAAGGATATAACCCTTTGGTTTTACAGCGCACTGCATGTTTAGTGATTGACCCCTCTACAGTCAGTCATTACGCTTCACTTTTCACTTGTGCGATGACTGGACTACCTCTTGGGACTCTATGATTGTACCTACTGAAACCACAAGTAAGGGAGGTGGGTGCATGAGCTTTCGTCCCTCGGGTTTTCTGGTCGTACTCTAGATTGGTTTTCTCTTTAGCTGCTACTACTATGGTTGTTCAGTACCATTCTGGATACATCCTGAGATGTTTATTATTTTGTATGTGTATCTTTAGTTAGTTTTTCTGGATGTGGACTTTATTGTTAGAGAATTCCTTTTGATGGGATGTAGTTTTATTTACACTGTCTTGTCTATTTGGGCGCTGAAGACAGGATAATAGCGAGGATTGTGCGCATATAAAATCGATTCAAGCTAACCAGTAGGCCTTATTGCCTACTGACCGTTCCAAGTCGGTAACCCTGTCTTCACCACCCTTTCTGTTGTTTTTTGTCTCTTTCATTGTAGTTTCTAGTCCTTGTTTGCAGTACAGTGCGGACCTACGATGCCATTGCGTTCGGACGCTGTGGTTTCTATAGGACCCTATATATCATTTTGGATTCAGAAAACCTCTAGAGGTGATAGTGGTATGGATTTAGAAAACCTCTAGAGGTGATAACTTTTAGAAAACCTCTAGAGGTGATAACTATCACCTCCAGAGGTGATATGAATGTACTAGGTGTATAATTATTGATAGGTATATAATAAAGTCCAATTCATAGTTATATTGCTCAACAAGTTGCGTGAAGTTGGCTCAACATAGGACATACGACATACGACATTCATTTTTTAATTTCCTTTCAGTAAGACATACACTATTCTAATTACAACATTCGACATACAACATTCGACATACAACATTCTGCGTACAACATTCGACATACGACATTCAAAAACATCCTTCAAAGAGAATGTCGTTTCACGCGACATACAGCATTCTACATACAACATTCGACATACAACATTTGACATACGACAGTCGACATACAACATTCAATATTCGTCAAAAATCAGATTAAAGAGAATGTCGTTCATGAGACATATAACATTCGACATACAACATTCGACATTCGACAAATATCGGTTTTAAAGTGAATGTCTTTCTCGAGACATACAACATTCGACATTCGACAAACATCACTTTTAAAGTGAATGTCATTTCACGCGACGTACAACATTCGACATACAACATTCGACATACGACATACATTCAACAATCGACAAACATAAGTTTGAATGTCGTTTCACGCGACATAAAACATTCGATATACAGCATTATGTATGATAGCTCTTGACTACATCTGGGACATTTTTCTAAGTGAAATCACATTCCGATTGCATTTGAACAATTCTTTTGGGCTGACGTTACAGGTCTCACACCTCTATTATCTCCCATGAAAGCTCACGCACCTAGAGCCAAAAGGAAAACCGAAAATAATTCTATTTTTTCTCAATTTTAGGCAATTTTTAATTTGAAAAATAGGTTTTTCTTTGCTTTAGCATACATCTGCAGTGTAAAAGATAGATGATACAGAAAATCCCATATTGATATGAGGTTTCATTCAAATTTCAGAATTGTTTGACCGAAGCATCGCATATTCAGCTAGATAGTGTATGAATTTTGTATTTTCCATAGGGTTCACAAAACATGAGCGAAAAAAAAAACCAACCTGGCTAGCTTATGTATTTTATTGTTTTAAATTACTGGTCGTGGCTATACTGAAGGTATTAAACCAACAACAATGTCTGCTGCCCTGCTTTGAAGCTCAGATGTTGGAAAAGGCTGTACAGTAACCCTATGGGAAAATTAATTGAGGTGTGAGACCTGAAATCGCATACGTGATACGCAGTGACGTCAATGTCGTCTGGTTCACAAATAATAAGTCTGCGGTTTCCCGCCATTGAATAAACTGCAGTTTCTTGCGCACTTTCAGTCCATTTGTTACGTTGGGACATGCATAATTAACGCTGTGTTCTCTAGTAAAATAAGTATTACTTTTAAAACAATTATTGTTGTTTAAGTATTTGACACCAGTATAATTGTCGTTCCCTCCTCTTTCCAGTGATATATAATCATCAAACCTTTCTAGATGAAGCAGCGTCGTGGCAACTACCAAAACACCGCTAGAAACGCATGTTTGCAACAGTACCAGTAGCTGACGTTACGTCAGTGTGTAGTTTTAAACGACATTCAGTTTGAATGTCGAATGTTGTATGTTGTATATCGAATGTTAAATGTTGTATATTAAATGCTGTATGTTAAATGTTGAATCTTGAATGTCGTTTGTCGAAATTTGTATGTCGAATGTTGTATGTCGAATTTTATATGTCGCGTGAAACGACATTCACTTTAAAACTGATGTTTGGCGAATGTTGAATGTTTTTATGTCGAATGTTGCAAGTCGAATGTTGTATGTCTCGTGAACGACATTCACTTTGAAACTGATGTTTGTCAAATGTTAAATGTCGCGTGAACAACATTCACTTTAAAAAGTAAAAATGATGTTTGTAGAATGGCGAATGTTGTATGTCGAATGTTGTATGTCGAATGTTGTATTTGTATGTCGAATGTTGTATGTCGAATGTTGTATTGTATGTCGAATGTTGTATGTAGAATGTTTCGTAAAAAGACATTCACCTTGAAAGTTGTACGTCGAATGGTGTATCTCGACTGGTGTATGTCGAATGTTGTTTGTCGCATGAACGACATTCACTTAACACTAATGTTTGTCGAATGTTGAATGTTGTATGGCGAATTTCGTATGTCGTATGTCGAATGGTGTATGTCGAATGGTGTATGTCTCGTGAACGACATTCACTTTAAAACTGATGTTTGTCGAATGTTGAATGTTGTATGTCGAATGTCAAATGTTGTATGTCGCGTGCAATGACATTCACTTTGAAGGATGTTTTTGAATGTCGTATGCCGAATGTTGTATGTCGAATGTTGTATGTCTTACTGATCAACATTTTAAACAAGAGCTGTCGGAGAACAGCGCAGCTCGACTATTCGATTTTTCAGAATATAATAAATTATATAGCTAGTATATAGCATCAGAAAACAAGGCTAAAACAATGTGGGGTGGGGTTGGGGGATGGGGCTTGTATAGAAACTCGGGCCGATATAAAATTATGTGAAATTTTATTATTTTTATCTGTTTTAATCCAAAATTGCTGTCATGGTAAATGAATTTGTGGTCGAAAGGCAAATCGGGGAGGGAGCTGATATCTGGTAATTTGTATTGTGGCCTCATTTCATTTTTTTTATTGATATTTCATCTGTGTATTAATCTAAATTGTTTTATATGTAAATGATTCGTTCAAATTAAAATGTTAATATCCAAATAATTGAAGATAAAATGAAAACATAGCTATGTGTAAGAATTGACCAAAACGAGGGGTGGGGGTGGGTGAGGGCAACATATATGTATAAGAAGGGTGGGGGTGGGTGACGGAAACATATATGAGTAAGAAGCTATGTAATAATTGACCAAAACAACACAGAAATATGTAACAAATAAAAATAAAATAAAAATATTCTCGTTTCGAGTGGGGAGTGGGGTGGGGTTGGGGGAGGTGGGGGAGGGGGGCAACATTTGTAAAAATTGACAAAAGCAACGCAGAAATATGTAAAAAAAAAAAAAAGAGTTACGTGGTGGGGGAGGGAGGGGGAGAGGCGGGGGAGGGTGGAGGGGCCAACATATATATGTGTAAGAAACTGTGTGTAAGAATTGACTAAAACAACACAGAAATATGTAAAAAAAAAAAAGGAGTGGAGGTGGAGGGAGTGGGGGCGGGGGTGGAGGAGGGAGTCCATGTCCCAATATGGGTGAAGTATGAATAAGATGCATAATGCTATGAGAAATCCCAACCAAAATTAAAGATATATACGTGGGGTTGTTGGGTGTGAGGAGGGGAACATACATGTGTAAGAAGCTATGTAAGAATTGACAAAAACAAAAAAAATCGAGTTTCGAGTGAGTGGCGGGGGAGCAGCATGGGATGGGGGTGGCGGGGGCTGGGGGCAACATCTATGTGTAAGAAGCTATGTGCAAGAATTGACCAAAACAACATAGAAATATGTAAAAATAATAATTAAAATATCGAGCTTTGAGTGGGGGCGTGGGGGAGAGGCGGGGATGGGAGGTGGGGGAGGGAGGCGGGGGCAAAAATATGTGTAAGATGCTCTGTAAGAATTGACCTCAACAACACTAGAAATATGTAAAAAAATATATAAATAAAATAAAAATATTCCAGTTTCGAGTGAGGGGAGGGGAGGCGGGGAGAAGTAAGAAGTGACAAAAGCAACTTAGAAATATGTAAAAAAAAAAATGAGTTCCGAGTTGGGGGAGTGGGTGAGAGGCGGAGGGTAGGGGGCAACATATATATGTGTAAGAAGCTATGTGTAATAATTGATTAAAACAACACAGAAATATGTAAACAAAAATAATAGAGTTTCAAGTGGGTGGGGTGGGGGGTGAGAGGCGGTGGGCTGGAGGGGGCAACATATATGTGTAAGAATTGACGAAAACAACACAGAAATATGTAAACAAAATAAAGGTGTGGAGTGGGCGGAGAGTGGGGAGGAGGGAGTAGGGGCGGGGTGGAGGAGGGAGCCCATGCCCCAATATGGGTGAAGTATGAATAAGATGTATAATGCTGTAAGAAATCCTAAAACAAAATTATAGATATATACTTGCTTACATGCAAACCTAGATCTGCACAATTTGGGTTCCATGGGAGCCCAGAATTTGCAGAAAAAAAAAGCTTTACTTACCCAACCCTTTACAACATACTATAAGGAAACCAATTCCCAAATTTAGTTCAACTAGTACAAGAAATGTAAGAGATATAGACCTGTAAACACAGCCTACACGCAAATTTGATGTGCAACATACACATTTTAAGGGCTATCACAATTTGAGTTCCATGGGAGCCCAGGGGTTACAGGAACCAAAGTTACTTAAGCAGCCCTTAAGATAATGCTATAAGGAAGCTAATGGCAAAATTTGGTTGTGCTAGGGTAAGACATGTAAGATATATAGACTTACACGCACAATTTTGATGTGAAATGTGACAATTGTATGGGCTATCATAATTTTGGTTCCATTGGAGCCCATGGGTTACAGGACCCAAATTGCATCTGCAGCCCTTAAAATAATGTTATAAGGAAGCCCATGGCCAAATCTAGGTGTGCTAGGATAAGAAATGCAAGAGATATAGACTTGTAAACACAGCTTACACGCAAACCTTGATGTGGGACGCCGACGCCGACACCGACGCATGGGAGATTACATAAGCTCTCTTATTCTTCGAATAGTCGAGCTTAAAATGAATGTCGTATGTCGTATGTCTTATTTCGTATGTTGAGCCAACTCCACGCAGCTAACTAAACAAGAATTGTAGCCAGACACAGACGATTTTTTTTCTATGTTCAACGTAAATATACGTTATTGTTGATTGATTAAAATTAATTATGGCTGTACTGTAAAATGTTATCAATATTTAATATATTTTACATTCTTAAAGGAGAAAACAAACATTTCTTTTATTCAATTTTAGAAGCCAGAATTTCAGTTTGCATAAATAAAATGTTTACATTGAAAACAGAATAACTTGCTGGGCTTTGTTTATTATATATATAAAAAAAAAAATGTATAAACGTTTTGGCCGTTTCCAAAGGTCCATTATCATACTCTTTTTTTTTATGTATTGCTATGCGCAAAAGCTCATTTAAAAAATAGGTTTACTGTCTTATAACAAACTTATTAAATACATGTACATGTTTGACCCAAACATCCTATTAATAAGTTTGCAATCATGGTGTTTAATAGTGTTTCAATAAAATAATAATGTTATATCTGTCACATATGATTCATATCGTCAGAACTCTTTACGAGAGTTGACAAGAATCAATGGTTTCTGGGTATACCGGCGATAATGAAAACCATACCGAAAATATGAACTATAATTTCGGAATAATACAAATATATGTATAAATAAGGCTAAGCGTCTTTACCTTTTAATAAATATTATTTCAATTAAAGCTAGTTACATCTGTTTCATATCTTTAGAAATGTTTGCCGGAGTTAAGAAGAATCAATGACTATCTGGGTACCGACAATAATGACGACCGTCTACGGGAGATTATGAAACGCTGCTCTCTACAGACTCTTAGAGCTGATGTGGATGACGGTAAAACGAAGACTCCGTGCGTTAACAAGGAGGGAAATTCCATCTTGTACAGAAAAGGTTTGCAAACAAATCAGTACTATCGTTTAATTAATCTCATATTTTCTGTAGAAATGAAGACCATTGCTTTGTGTATAGTTATTTTTGTGTAGAAGGTTCGCGGTTCATTATGGAACTCACCGCTCCTTCTATAATTGGTAATTTCTCTTTTTATAATGCCCGTATTTTAGTTTATAGCCCATAGCCTCGTATATACTTTGTCTCATATGTTTCAGTAAAACAAAAATACATTACATTGTGCATAAATATTATCTGTGAACATGTACAAAGTCAGCATTCTGGTAATGTTAAAGAAACTAATCCGTCAAATAACAGCAAAATTACACACGAAACCGTTTATTAAAACTATATCCAGGTGTTCAGGTTATATAATAGTGTATTTGTGCCGATTAAAAATAAAAGTTTATTCACGGGCTCTTAAATTACCTTTGTAGAATATGCTTAAAGAAAATGAGTTAACTCTTAATAAGACGATCCAGTTTTGGGTTTGGCCAGGCTGGTTATTGTATATATGGAATTTGAATTCTCAAAATATGCAAGTTAAAAACTGTGTACATATGTTGTAAAATCTGGCTCTTGTGGCGGGATAGCTACTTTAATAAATACTGAAAATGGGGTTCTTTGAATATAGGCAGTATTATCGTGGAAATGCCATATTTTAGTTATAATAACTTTGTTTGTAGGTCATATACAAGTAAGCTGTAGCTGTGCAGCTAACCAGTTAGAACATGTTTTTGAGGGAAAAAAATATTTTCTTTAGAATATCAAGTTTATTCAACAAGTCCCCTGTCTGATCTGAAGATTTGGCCTCGCCAAGAATATCCAATGTCTACATACAGAAAAACAAAAGGGAAAATAATACTAATTTTTTAAGATCTATTTTACATATATCAACAACGTTTTTCTTCAGAAATAATCCTTATATACTAGACGATTCAGCTATTCAAAGTTAACATGTCTCCGAAGGGAAGGATGGCCCGTTCCATATTTGTATATGGAGAAATATAGGGAACCCGGTAAACATGCTAAAGAAAAACCTCTCTTGAGAACCATTGGACACTGTTTAAAAGATTCTTCATAAATGAACATAACCAAGTTTATTTAATTGCAGTATTTTAACCGCATTGGACTATATTTACAAAACACAAAATCCATGTGAGCGCTACAGGAGCCTTTGAGTCTTTTCTTGTAAATGTTTATTATTGAATTGTTAAATAGATGACAGGTTTGGGGAAAAAAGCAGTTGCCGATTAGTAATTGCTAAAGCATTCGTTGTTTGAACGTTGAATAAAACATCGCATGGTTTCTTCAAATGTTAAATATGGGATAGGAAAATGTTACTTATTTAAGGATACCTGTTTTTTTCATAGTTGATGTTTTTAACAGAAAGCCCATGCCATTGTTATTGTTTGTTTTATACCTGTGTAGATATCTGCAAACCAACTGTAACTCAATTATTTACTATGATAATAATATAAAGAAATATAAAAAGATCGGACAGGAAAAGTAGCATTCAAGGAGGACAGTCAACCACAAAACACAGAAACAAACACGCAAACAGACAAACAAAAAGGCAAAAGCAGTAATAAATGCAAACGACATCACAAACACAAAAGGGTTGACAATAGGGCTACCGCCTTGGAACGGTCAGTGGCAAAGTAGGCCACTGGGGGTTTAAACCCCGATGAGTATTTAAAATTGAAAACAAAATAGTTTGGGGTCAACAGATATGTCTGATCTAGATGAAACAATCGCAGTTGCAAGCTGACTCATTGTTTTAAGAAAAAGATTTGGTATTTATTCCGAACAAAACAGTAAAGTACAAAAATGTCACATTATTCTCGCTTCTCATTCCAGGAGAGATAGGAGACTGGAAGAACCAGTTCACAGTAGCACAGAATGAACTGTTTGACAGGATTAGCAAGGAACAACTCAGGAACAGCATGTTTACGTATTAGTATGAGTAGGTTACCATATGACAATGAATCGGCATGAGGATTGAAGAACATCAATGCATTAAACATGGCATGTTTGAATTTCAATACGATGTCAAACATGGCCTCCAGCGGCCATCTTTGTTACATAGAGTTATATAGGAAAACCTTGTGCCTGCTACTCCTCTGAAACAACTTGGTGGATTTTCATGAATCTTTACAGAAATGTCACTCTTGATGTCTAGTTGGTCTTAAATAAAAGCCAGGTCCGCAGGTTATTCGAGATGTGGCGACTACTTCTCAAAAAACATAAGTGATATGGATTTAGAACATTTGCTAAAATGACCGGCATGACATGTTGTTGGTCCTAAATAAAATTATTTTGATTTGATTGTTTTAGCAAAAGGTTGTTTAGCATTACTATGAGCAAGTTAAACAATACGTACATAAATTGTATATCATCGGAACTTGATTTTTTAGTTCTACATAAAAACACCTTAGTTTTGAAAATTGTTTAAGAAATAACTATTTTAAAGCCATATATTTTTGATTGGGATTTCCCTTGCAAAGACAGCAATACATAAAGAAATCTATAATTACTATACTGAACCTTTTTACAATAAAATATACGTGTATCGTTTTTTAAGTTCTCTGTATTTCACGGCTTACATCTTTGTCTATTTCTTCACTAAAGTTGATCGACGAGGAAGCCGACAAAATTTTCATTCGTACAGATCCCTTGTATAACACTGCTTCCATAGTTCAAAGCTACACACAACATGTTCTTCGACCCCATATTGACAAGTTGTCTGATCACGTCAGGCATTTTCTAAAACTACTATATATCAATAAAGGTATTGATTTCATTGACATGCCTAGTATTTTTCGGGATACTCGTGTAGTTGATTCTATCCCAAAATATTTCATAAATTCCGAAAGTCCTGTAATTTGTTATAAGTATAAAAAGCCTATTAGAAATATTATTTTCAACTACAACAAAATAGTTTCAGACCTTAATATAGTACTTAATACTCCTAAGGAATGTGAATGCAACACATCAACATTTTGCTATGCTCCAGCAGGTCATGTCATCACTGGTAATTTTGATATTGTTGATAAACGTATTCGGCATTTGTTTTCGAAAGGTCCTAAATATTGATTGCCTTCAACTATTGATTTTAATGCCTGTCGTGCCCAGATCGCCCACTCCATTGAAGATTTTAGTATAAAATGGTGTCGTAGAGTACATGCGGACCAAAACTCGCTTTCTACTTGGAAAAAGTATATTCTTAAAATTATAGATACACGTATTAACTTTTATAATGCTAACCCCTCTTTACTACCTCCGAGACCTAGGTTTTCCTTTCGTAATCTAAAATCGGGAATTCAGGAATTTCATAATAAAAAATGTAATTATTGTTTGACGCCTACATTACGTCAATGTTTTATCTCTGGAACTCGGCAGCACCAACTCGTATACTCCAGTTAATTCTACTGAGGATGATGTTGTTTCCGCACATATCACTCGGTGCACTACTTTCAAGGCTGGTGTAAGCGATAAGCAAAATAAACTGCCTACCATGTACTGGATTCCTAAATTACATAAAAATCCGTATAAGGCTCGCTTTATTTCTAATTCTAGTGCCTGCACGACAACAAACATCTCAAAACGTTTAACTTCTTGTCTTACTGCCGTTTAAGATCACGTTAAACTATATTGTGATAAAACTTATGAAAACTCTGGGATTAATTTATTTTGGTCTATAAAAAATTCAGGAGACGTTCTTGATAAAAAAATTTAATAAAGGTCAAGTTTCATCATTAAGTACTTATGACTTCTCTACACTATATACAACTTTACCACATCATCTTATTAAAGACAAGCTAATTTCTCTTATTCAAAAAACATTCGCTAGAGAAAATACTACATTTTTGGCATGTAATAATATTAAAGCGTTTTTCACTAACGGCAGTTTAGACAATTATACTATGTGGACTTGCTATGAAGTTTGTGAATCACTCATCTTCTTATTAGATAATATTTTCGTCAGGTATGGTACCACCGTTTATAGACAAATTGTTGGTATCCCTATGGGTACGAACTGTGCACCACTTGTCGCAGATTTGTTTTTATTTTGCTATGAAAGGGATTTCATGTTGCGTCTTTCACCAGATACCCAGGCAGATGTTATTGAAGCTTTTAATGACACCTCTCGGTATCTGGATGACATACTGAACATTGACAACCCTTTCTTTCCAACTATGGTTCATAATATTTATCCTAAAGAACTTCGGCTTAATAAAGAAAATATATCTGATAATAACGCATCTTTTCTTGATTTAGATCTCTCGATTGAAAATGGTAAAATAATTAGCAAAATCTATGACAAGAGAGATGATTTTAATTTTGACATTGTTAATTATTTCCACTTGGATGGGGATGTTCCCCGAGCAACTTCTTATGGGGTGTATCTGTCTCAACTTATTCGTTTTTCTAGAGCTTGTACTCGAGTTGAGGACTTTAATATTCTTTGTATAACTAAAAAGTTACTCAATCAGGGTTACCGTTACCATAAACTTCGTAAAACCTTTCCAAAATTGTATTATCGTAACCCTGATCTTCTTTCCAAATATAAATGTAATTTAAGGACTCTTCTGCGACAAGGACTATCACAACCTGACTTCTATGGTGATGTGATTTATAAACTTTGTAAGATTCTTGGTCATGATCACTTTCATACTATCTTTGTTAGACTTGTTAAAAAGTTTATCAAAAGAGGTTATGACCCTATCATTTTTCAACGTACAGCATGCTTGGTGGTGGACCCTTTTACAGTTCGCCACTATGCTTTCCTCTTTAATTGTACGATGACCGGACAGGCTATGGACCCTATGATGACGCCTACCTAAAGCCCATTGGGACGGTGGCGTTTGATGTTTGTCCATGTTCTTTCTTGTCGTGCCCGTAATGGTGTATTCTCTTACTGCTCTGGCTTCTGCCAAGTCATTGAGTACCTTCATTGTGGCTTTCTGGGCTATTGTTTTTTTGTATTATACTTACACGAGCATATTTGTGTTTTTTTACTTATATTGCCTATTGATGCTACCTTGTTGGTTAGAGTTTAGATCATGGCGGGGATTTATTTATTTACACTGTCCTGTTTTAATGGGATGACAGTAGGGTAAGTGTGAGGTTTGGTGCACCCTAGAACCGGGTTAAACCCCCAGTGGCCTACTTTGCCACTGACCGTTCCAACGCGGTAGCTCTATTGTCAACTCTTTTGTGTTTGTGATGTCGTTTGCATTTTTTATTACTTTTGTCTTTTCGTTTGTCTGTTTGAGTGTTTGTTTTTGTGTTTTTTGGTTGACTGTCGTCCTTGAATGCTGCTTTCCCTGTCCGATATTTTTACCCTTTTTTATTGTTAGAGATTTCCGATTTGTTATTTACACAGTCTTGTGAATTTGAGCGCTGAAGACGGAATAATAGCGAGTTTGTGTACACTTAAAATCGATTAAGCTAACCAGTGGACTTTATTGCCTACTGACTGTTCCAAGTCGGTAACCCTGCCTTCACCACTCTTTGTACTGTGTATTGCCCTTTACATTGTTTAGTTAAAAGAAGTATAAAAGTCGAATAAAAAATGCAGCTATCACAGAACACAGTAAACCCAAAAACAAGCAAAACAAGTATGTTAATAAGGAATAAAGGTATATGACGTCACACACACAAAAAGGGTTGACAAAAAGGCTACCGCCTTGGAACGGTCAGTGGCAAAAAAAAACGCTGGGGGTTAATTTGCTGTTTTTGTTGTACAGTGCGGATCTACGGTGTCATAGCGTTTGGGAGCTGTGATTTCCATAGGCCCATTTTTCTCATGTTTAATAGTTTGCTAAAAAACGTTTGTAAAGTATATTAATGCAGGTTAAAGTTTGCTAATTTACTGCTAACATGAATCAGCTTAGGAATATAAGTTGAGGCCCGATTATGTTTTTGTCTTTGTATAGCATGGCTATATTTAATGTTGTAGCTTTAACTGAGGTCAGTTAAACAAACAAGCGAAGGCATGATTTCTCGTACAAAAGGCCGTAGTCTAAAATTGGTGATGATGATTATGATGATATATTTGATGCTGATAATGTTGATAGTGGTGATGATGATATTGATAATGATGACGATGATACATGTACGTGATAATATAAAAGAGTATGATAATGGACATTTGGAAACGGCCGAGCACGACACATACGAAATATTGCAGTCTGGTTTGATTGTTCATATGCTTGCTACCGCTCACGCCCTCTAGCCCCGGGTTGAGCAGAACTCAATATTCATAAAATCAATAGTACACAATTTTAACCATCCCGAAGATGGCATGCATACGGCGGTGGACATGGAGTTGTATGTTTCCCCATGTCGTACGGCGTATGGTCCCAGTATCGAATAAAATTAAATGCCCCAAAGAGGAAAATAAACATAATTTAATTTAGATAGGAGCAGCGGTTATGAAGCCTGCATACCACAAGTACCAGCCAAACGACTAAATTAAAAAGCAGACAACATATCCTATAAGTGGTTAAACAAGATCCAGAGCATTTTATCGGCCGGAGTAGTGGCACCACAGAATAAAAAATTAAGTAAGAAAACAAAAGAAATTGAAAATGTACCACCGATAACTATATATAAGTATCGGGCTCAGCGATCTCCAATGAATAACAGTACTGATTACAAGCGCGGGGAGACGTTTTACTGCCTTATCGTCTCACACCACAATTAATTTTCCATAGGGTCCCATTGTAATGTTTTTGTTTGTGGCATGGAGATAAAAAAGATTTTGCAACATGTATTTATGCTTAAATTCTTCATTGATCCAATATCTGCATGTTATTAACTTTTAACAAATATTTACCAGATTGAACTTTTCTTAATTTCATGTCAAAATTTAGACAAAAATACAACCGCGTGGAGATTAGACCCATGATGTGTAAAATGAGGCAGAATTAGCTAGACATATTATATCAACATGCATTTGTCTGTGATCTCTTCCTAAAATGCTGTAGATTTAGAACCTGGTAAAGATAAATCAATGTATCCTGTAAAATGTAGAAAAGCGAACTTGTTTTTTTTATCTACCGCCTTCATCTGTAGGGCACGAGTATTCAAGGGAGATAATAGTGGTGTGAGTCCTTAAGTTACATATTGTGACAATAGTGTTAGACTGCGTTTATATTTTGTATCCATATTGACGCTAGGAAAATGAGCAGTCATAGGACACGAATACAACATCATTCGCTCTCTGGGCGATTTGACCGGCACGATGCAAGCTAGAACTGTAAGCTAGGGGCCTTGCATTCGAGCCTCGGTTGAGGCATGAATTCGTTATGAAATGGTAAATTTGGGGTCCATCGGGGACTCAGGACTGCGTCTCTTAGCATGAAACAGTATGAAAATAAAAATAGTAACCGGCCTGGAATGAACACTAGATGCCTTCAGGAATTCGTGAAATTTCATTATTTGAAGGGTGATATGGTACAGGTTTATTTTGAAAAAGAAATGTCATAGTACACAATTTATACTATGACGACGAGCGGCAATAACAAAAAAATATTGTAGTATATATTTGTTTTAATTCATTGCATTGGAATTAAAGCATCATGTGTGTTTCTAATAGGGAGTTCAATTTGGTGTAGTAAGGCAGAGAACATAATGGAAAACTGAGATAAAGATGAAATGTTTTTCTTTGAAACTAAACGTGCAATTTAAGTGCTTTGCTATAACCAAGAAAGCGCTATATTTCCTATTTTTATATTAAACAAAGACTCAAAGAGCTGGAAAGCGAACTGAAAAAGACTTTGCTACAGTCGAAGATTTGCTATAGCGTATTTCCGGCTATATGTATTCTTAAATATCTGACTTTTGACTGTAAAAAATGTTTCAATGCACAATTATATAAAAAACACACTATGAATATGTAAATATATGAAGAATTACAATTTACATACGGTAATAATATGATCAAGTGTATATATTTGTAAGTTCATGCTGTGCAAAAGCAACATTATTGATGTGCAACTCTGTAAGTGTGTCAGGTCCCTGCCAAGACTTGAACCTGAATTTATTTTTTCGAAAGAAAAACGTGTTTCCTTACACTACAGAGATCACCCAGACATCACAAAAGAGTGTACAAAACTAGGCAAATTTAATAAACAATTTGATTAAAGCTTTTTCAAACTAAAACTATCACTGAAGGTTAATAATACCCTACAAACGCATAGAGCCAGCTGTTCTTGAGTTATCACAAAGACAAGCAATTTTTAGTGATTTTTTACAAGTTTTGTTACCATGTCAACCACATTTCTTAGGGGAATCTAACCAACTGGAAAGGTGCACAACTACACCAAGTTTCGAGTTTGTAGTACCCTCTGTTCTTGAGTTATCGCGAACACACGATTTTTTTATTGATTTTTTACATGTTTTGTTACCATGGCAACCGCATTTCTTAGGCGAATCTTCCCAAACAGGGAGATGACACTAGACCATGACACAATCATGACACAATCATTGCTGCCAAGTTTCGAGTTTGTAGCTGTTCTTGAGTTATTGCAAAGACATGATTTCGGGACGGACCGACAGACATTTGCAAAGCAATATGTACCCAACCCCACTTCCTCGAAGGGAGATATAATAACCCTCCATTCCTGGCGTTGGACTCAGCCCTAAACTCCTCTACCACACACTTTCATAAAAACTTACAAATTTATATTCAGAAGTTATAGTCAATTTTTCTAAGTATAAAAGGAGCCAAACAAGAGGTCAATGACCTTGAAACTCTACTGATATGTTTTGATAGCTAGATCCGCATTCCTGTGAAGTTTCAAGCAAATCTGTCAAGTAGTTTCAGAGTAGTCGCTACAAGTTTTTACTCTATGTAAACAAAGATGGCCGCTGGCAGCCATGTTTAATGTCGAATCAAAATAATTTTCAACAAGGACCAACATCATGTCATGCTGATTATTTTAGAAAAAGGCCCATATCAATATCACTTACAGTTTTCCAGAAGTAGTCGCTACAAACTTGTTTTTAAAAACATATGTGGCGGCCATCTTGAATTTTCGGCCGGACTGAAATTTTGCTAGGATCAACTAGACATCAAGAGCAACATTCATGTGCAATTCCATGAAAATCTATTAAGTCGTTTCAAGAGTAGTCGCTACAAGATTTTGTTATATAACTCTATGTAAACAAAGATGGCCGCTGGTGTCCATGTTTAATCAAAATAATTTTCTACAATGATCAAAATGATCTCATGTTGATTATTTTAGGAAATGTCCCATATCAATATCACTTATCGCTTTCAAGAAGTAGTCGCTACAAACTTCTTTTTTAAAAATGTATTTTTAGCCGTGGCGGCCATCTTGAATTTCCGGCCAATTTGAAAGTTTGCTAGGATCAGTTAGATATCAAGAGCAACATTCATGTGAAGTTTCATGAAAATCCGTAAAGTACTTTCAGAGGAGTAGTCAATACAATGTGTTAACTTATAACTCTATGTAAACAAAGATGGCCGCTGGCAGCCATGTTTAACGTCGTATCAAAAAGATTTTTGACTAGGACCAACATCATATCATGCTGATCATTTCAGAAAAATGTCCCATATCAATATCACTTACAAATTTCAAGAAGTAGTCGCTACAAACTTGCTTTTTAAAAATCTATTTTGAGGGCCATCTTGGACTTCACATCAACGTGAATTTTGCTAGGATCAACTAGACATCATGGGCAACATTCCTGTACAGTTTCATGAAAATCCGTCTAGTAGTTTCAGAGGAGTAGTCGTTACAAAACGTTTACGGACGGACAGACGGACACCGCACCACGGCATATCTTTCATCAGCAGAGCTAAAAAGCATGATGTCTATTGATGCTCAGAGCTGTAGATAAGGATTTTACTATTTGTTTATTTGTATCTATCTTTTTTTAAACTAGTATTTAGGTTTAAATTTTTAACCGAATCATTTTTTCTTCTCAATACGTTTATTCTTCATTTGTTTACATTTGCTTTATTTCTTCAATTACTCAGAATTATTGTAAATAGTACAGCTTCAAATAAATTGTCAAATTATGTGTACAAATGCGTACACGTATGTTTTTATTGTTGTTTTTTTTACTTTGCAACACTTTGATCAATTAAATCAAACAATATTTAACGAACAATTAACTCAGAAGAAACATCATTCATAGAAAGGTAACTCGTACTTTTATTTACGTTGTGATTCATTGATGTTTATACTTTTTTCCGCGCGAAAATGCTTTTACCTGACAATATGTAATGTTTTACTTTCGAAATATCGCGAGCTGTTTCGTTCCGTATTTGGAAACTTAAACACACCCATTACTGACGCCAATGAAAGGTAGCGCCGTGGTGTAATGGTTAGCATTGCGGCTTAGTAACCCAGGGATCGCGCGTTCAATCCCAGTCAGGACCGAATTTGGGTTAATTACCGAAATATTTCAAAAGTATTTCCTACCTTACCAGTCCTTCGGATGAGACTTAAAATCTAGGTCTACTCGCTAAAATGCTTAGTGCAATACAGCGAGGATAAATAAACGCTTATACACACAGACGCCAATGAACAACGTCAAACAGAAATTGTCAGGTGTGTGAGCAGGTCAGGGTTCTGTCTTTCTACTGATACTGGACACCATCAATTTTCATTTACATAGTTTCGGAGGAAGAGTTTACGGGTTTGATCTAGGATGAAAACAGTTTTATAATTCATATATGGTTTTGTATCTCTGATTAACACAGAAGTTCTGAGAGATCTTGCACAGGGTATAGCTCTCCCTGTGCACTGGACCGACTACTTTACATCCCTCCGAAGGATGACCTATATTCACAGTACCATGCCGAAGTAAAATACTGCGGGAGTGTGTTTGAAAAATCCGGGTCGTGACCCCACTGGAAATCAAACCCGTGATTTCTGGGACTCGAGTCAAGTTTGCTGCTAAACACTTAGTGACCGCAGGGTTAAGAAAATTATACGGAACAAAAAAGCACCAGATATTTCGAAAGATAAACATTCAAGAAAAATAAGTCTGGAAGTCTCCTGAAACATGGAGTCATACACAAATTTCCTAGAAACATATTGTACTACACAGGGTCTAAATGACCCCGACTATCACAACTGCCATGATTCTCACGTCTACGGTCTACGTATTTTGTTCTTCTTTTAGTTTAGATACTACAGCCAAATATGAAACGACGACTAGAAACGTCAGGGAATGTTTATGCTCACACAACCTTCCATTTTTTCACTCAAATATTTAAACATGCAAAATGAATAACAAATAAGTTATCATTTTATGTAGTCTAGATCATCTGCGACGCTTGCTTGCTAACAAAATGATCAAGCGTCGAACAGGATCAAGACTAATTTTATGTAGGTCAATCCGTGACAAAGCAAACAATACACATACACAAAACATTCATAAACTGAAAATGTAACTTTATTGGCACGTATGACAGTGGAGACTGTAAACTTGCCTGCTTTAATGGGATGACAGTAGGGTAAATGTGAGGTTTGGTGCGCCCTAGAACCGGTTTAAACCCCCAGTGGCCTACTTTGCCACTGACCGTTCCAAGGCGGTAGCCCTATTGTCAACCCTTTGTGTGTTTGTGATGTCGTTTGCATTTAATATTGCTTTTGCCTTCTTGTTTGTCTGTTTGCGTGTTTGTTTCTGTGTTTTGTGGTTTACTGTCCTCCTTGAATGCTACTTTCCCTGTCTGATCTTTTTATATTTCTTTGCACATATTCTACTTACGATAAATTGTTTCGTCCTGACTGGAGCACTCTCCCTGCCCAGAAAAAAAACAAAATGGAAGAAAAGCCGTATCAAAACGGAAATGGAAGTTATGACGTCAGGCTCTTCCAGTATTACATTACTTTAATAAAACTCCTCCCGATTTTTGACGGTTTGAATAGTGAGGTATAATTCAGCTTTATGCACACTATAACAAACTCATACATTTATACAAAATTTTCTTGGACTTTTATTAGAACAACACATATTTCATATCTATTCAAAAAATTCTAAAATGGAATTCACCATTTAATATGTCCATACACGAGAGAGAGGTCAAATTTACGCTTCACTGTGCACTATATACTGTACATGGAATCCCGAATTAGGTCAAACATAATCACAGAATAAACAGTCTAATGATTTCCATTCACAGTAATAGTTATCTAAATTTATATATTCATGAATAATAACGCTTTATGAAAATCGATTGTATACTTTGCTGTGGATTGCTCAGTTAGTCGAGAGCGTTAGCAAGGTATGTTAGAGGCCCTGGGTTTGATTCCTGGTTTTGGCACAGGTTTTTACTACCTAGTTAGATAGATAGGACACGTGCCACTTATGACCATTATATGACCCTGGATGCACACCTGATGTAAATACTTATCTATGATAATATCTATAATCTAAAAATGATTACCCATTTTAAATGGACAAGGTGTCTTCAAAATGACAAGGCGAGCGATATGATATGTAAATAGAGGAATGTTCTTCATCTTTAGACTGAACAATTGTAAATTATCACTTTTCGTTTGATAAATGTTTGTATAGGTGTTCATGTATAAGATGTATCAAGGGCATTGAATTCAGAACAAACACTTGCATTATGACCCGGTCATCACATCTGTTACATATCTAGTATGTAAACTACTATCCTCGCTTCACAATAATACCCAGTACTCAGAGTTGTAAGGAATAAGATATAGACATGACGTATTGTTGTTACATGATTGAATTGAATTGGGGTTTTAAGGCGCACCAACACATGAAAAGGTTATATGGTGCCTAAAAGGCATGAACATGCCAGGCTCGTCTTCCATATACATCGAGATAAAATATGGAAAATGGGCCTAGAACCTTCTCACCCTAAACTGCAGAGTTGCTGCAAATTCTATCGTAGGAACTCCATTTACGCTGGAGCCACGTTATTGTTTTTCTGCCACTGCTATTTTGATGCGAGCGAGATAACACCTGAAACAATGCAGGGATCATGATGAAGACCTTTAATGAACATGAACAAAAAAAGATAAAATGAACATGAATTTTGGGGGATTCTACCCCTCTGCCTATCCCTTCAAAGGGATCTGCAGTGGCCCTATTCTTTGCCCCGTGACCAAACGGGGCCCCCGAGAACCACACGGGGAAATGTTGTTACATGAAAAAAGGTACTTGTATCTTTACTATTTATATACTATCCGATCGATACTTGTCACCGAAGTATTTTGAAAAAAAGACTGGGATAATGTTAACCCGTCCGTCAGTCAGTCCCTGCGTCCGTGCGTATTTGACTCAATCTCCTCCTACACCGTTATATAAGAATTGTAAACATAAAGCAAGGCAATCAACATTTTGTTAACTTGTATTACGATAATGGCATGAATAAATGTGATATACAGGAGTCTGTACCAATGTGTGTAACACCCTAACCTCATGGCGAATCATCTCAATAACACGTTGGAATACATACTTGTAGAGCCGAGCAACACGACAACTTGCACGTGCAGCATGTGTTTTATTTCATCGTCACAATAAGTATGCCTGTCTAGAGTATATTTACATGTCAGTCATACTCCTGCCGATTGTAATGTACATACAATACATTTTATCATTATTTTATTAATAAATGTTTGTTTTAGTTTTCATACAGGGTATTAGCCCTGGATGTATATCATAATCATCCCGTTTACCTTTTACTTTGTGTTATACACGAGATGGCGACCACATTCATCAAGCTACGGGATGAGACAGATGAAGGCATGGATCTATTTTTGTAAGAGAGGTCCTTCTTACAAATATGTTCATCAAAGGTGATCCTGAGTCCAGGTTTGACGCCGTTAACAGAATAGATTACAGGAACGGTGACGTGCTTCTGTGTTCTTATCCAAAAAACAGGTATAAAACATATAGCAGTTAGATAACTCCAGCAATTTAACTTAAAACAAGGAGTATGATAATGAATCTTTGGAAACGGCCGAGCACGACACATACGAAATATTGCAGTCTCGGTTTGATTGAGACTGTTCATGAGCGGTAGTGAAATATGCTAGCTACCGCTCACGCCCTCTAGCCCCGGGTTGAGCAGAACTCAATATTAATAAAATCAATAAGACAAAATGTTAACCATCCCGAAGATGGCATGCATATGGCGGTGGACATGGGGTTCATGGCTTCCCCATGTCGTACGGCGTATGGTCCCAGTATCTAATAAAATTAAATGCCCCGAAGAGCGAAATAAACATAATGCAATTTAGTTGGGCGCAATAGTATTGTATAATTGTATAATGTACATCATTTTTTTACAAATTGAGAAATTCATTTTCATTATAGCAAACAAATTCAAAGCAGATTTCCTTTCTATAACTACCCCGAATAAATTAACGTTTAACAAAACAGAGTGTCGCGTTCTGAAAATCCGCCTCTTAAAGTCAGGTGGTTATAAAGAGAGATAAAAATATCAGACAGGGAAAGCAGCATTCAAGGACGACAGTCAACCACAAAACACAAAAACAAACACGCAAACAGACAAACGAGAAGTCAAAAGTAATAAAAAATGCAAACGACATCACAAACATATAAGTTTGATTCAACTTTATATGATTGTAAAGACACGTCTGTTTGGAAGACAGATAGTAACTGAAATCGTGTGGTTATGTTTTCTGCGATGTATTTGTGTGTGTGTGCATGCGTGTGTGAATTGACTGATGGACGGATGAATCAATCAAAATCGGCCCTCGTACATTTATGCAACCCCGGAATATATGATACAACTATGCATCTCTTTGAACATAAATTAAGAGACAACCCTCGTGTATACTTCGACCGCAAATAGTGTGACATTTAATGTTAGCGCTTGTCTTGCAATATAAAGGACAATGCTCATAAGTATATATTCTTAATATTTAGGACAGCCCTCGTAACGTGTATAAGCGTTGGAATTCCTGTATCTATGGTAATAAATTATTTACGAGTCCTGAAACATACGCGTTATAACCACGTGTGTCCTGTCCCATAATATTGGAACATCCCTCGTATGTTGTGGTTTATGTTCTTCAACTTGCTGCAGGCACACACTGGACATGCAATTTGATCAACTGCATGCTGAGATCAGGTTCAGTGGAAAACATACCATCTGTAGCGCCTACGTTACTGGAGTTTTATCCTACAGAGGTGGCATCATCGCTAACTAGTCCCAGAATTAGCTTCCCATCTTAAACTTGAATAAATGAATGAATGGTGTTTTACGGCACGTCGACACATAAATAGGTCATATTGTGCGCAAAAACTGACGAAAGATGAAGAAATGAAGGATTAATTAAAAATTAATGTAAATGTATCAAGATAAAATTATAAAAAAATAAGGGATGATATGGTAGTAATATAAACTATATATGTAAATCAACAAATGCCCGAAAGCGGGTATATAAAAAAGTAATTATATACAAGAACATATTATAATGATTTATATAGTCTGACTTCCTTCAGGAAATCTAAAACTAGACTAAAATATATAGTATTAAATAACTCGGTCATAGTATTAACATTGTAGTACCTTTGACGCATAGGATCAAAGTCTACACATTCCAACAATATGTGTTTGACCGTTAACGGTGCAAAGCAGGGTATACATTCTGGTAATTGCTCACCTTGTAATGAATATGAATGAGTATAACGTGTATGCCCTATCCTGCACCGGGCTAGGAGAACTTCTTCTCGACGAATGGGTCTACTAGAAGAACGCCATTCTCCAAGTAACGGTTTAATAGAATGGAGTTTATTGTTAACTGACAAATCCCAAGCGGTTTGCCAAGAGTTACGAATATATGTGTTAATACAACTTTTAAAATCAGTATAAGGTAATTTGGTATCAGATATATGTAAACTTAATGCTGCTTTAGCAGCACTATCAAACTTGATCGTCAGCCAAGAGAACACTTACAGAAGAGAAGCAAGATTGTGTTGGTAGAGAGGAATCCGAAAGACACAGCGGTGTCGATGTACCACCACACGACGAAGGCCCCAGATTTAAACAATAAATTGTCGTGGAGAAGTTTTGTCCCAACCTTTCTCAGTGGGCATGGTAAGAAACTAAATGGAATGCTGACTGTTTCTCACTAAAAAGTATATATACTGAAAAGAAAAAGAAACGCATTATCAAAAAATGCCTATACTACACTATTATACGACCATTATAGATAGGGCCATCGCATATTATTTCCCTTGGGAAATCAAGTATGATTTCAATATGTCATCGAATATGATGCCATCGACTATGGTTTCCCTTTAGATCATCGAATATAGTTTCCCTGGCACAATGGTTTATTTAAACTCATTTGTGTTAAACAGCTGGATCTTTCCTTAATATGTGAGTCCAGAAGTTGGATATTGAATGCTTTAAAATTAGTCACAACAAGATATTGTATATTTTACTTTGTAGTACATACATGTAGTTATATTTGATTTAATATTAAAGTATTCGTACATGCTTTACATCATTTTAACTTGTGTTACTATTAAAATTGTGAGAAAGCTATCCATCTGACTTGCTGACGTCGGTGGTTCTACCCAGGTTCCCGCCCGTGCACGAAAATTGCTCGGAGGGGCTACTGGGGTCTTCCTCCACCAATGGAAGCTGAAAAAGTCGCCATATGACCTTAGCTGTTGGTGCGACTATAAAAAACAACTAAATTAAACTAAATACAATTAAAATGTTGTTGGATTTTTATAAACGAATTGGTAGGCTGCTGTATATACATGCTTTATTTGACGTATGAGGTATTACTGGGACTTGCATGTGCCTTAAACAATTGTGTATATATTGCCTGTATAACACTATATATATTTCAGTTGGGTTAGGGTCCTACTTTGACTATCTGAGGGCATGTCAGGCAGTTATAGAAGACTACAAAGACCTAAATATACTCGTTGTTTACTATGAAGATCTAAAAAAAGGTATTTCACGAACGAATTGAATTATAATATATAAGGTACGCATACATCGCAAATAATAATTTATTTATATTTTAGTAGGAATGCATTTTCATAATTTTCGCGGCTTACTCAAGTTAATTATTCAAACGTCCAAATATATAGTTTCCAACTTCGTTGGCCTTACTTTAAAAGCCTAACGCTAAAACTACATTACCTAAATATGTTATTTGATATCGAAAACGCTAGTTTGTAACACAATAAACAATAGTGTATACATCATTATTAAGGTCCAGATGCATACACTACACCAAATAAAGGATCTCTCTTATCAGTAATTATTAATAAACATTCACACTAGCGTTCATTTAGTGCAGTGCAGCCTGCAAAAAGTCTCTTCGTGCTACGAATCAATAGTGTTATTTTACTGGTCCTTTGGGATCAACGAGCCCAATAAAGGTGGCTTTGAAATAGAATACCGCTTAAGCAGATGGGGGTGTTGCTTCCTGCATTACCTCTCATGAACAGACTAAATAAAACTAAGTATGCTACTTTATTCTCTTGGCTGAGATTTTTCCTTCAAAATAATCTCGCTTATCAGTATTTATTAATTTATATGTAAATAAATGTTTTTATTTAAACTTAATCTCTACCCGGGTAGCTGTAAATATACGAGTATAATGATCTATAATGATCTATTAAACTTTACGTAAGTGTCGTTAACACGCTAAAAGTATATATAACGCACTAACCGTTATGCGAATTATATTCCCAATTGGAGTCACTGCAGATGAAGCTTTCACAAAGCATCAGACAATTATACAAACGTTATACATTTTCGCAAATTCTTGCAGTACTTATTTATTTTTCAAATCGGGAATCTTACTATAAGTTTCATAAACACGTATTAAATCGATCGGTAGCTTTCGTGGCCTTGTAAACTATACATGGATAAAGTGTTATATATTATTATTACTTACATTTCATAGACTAGCGTTCATCATGTCAAGACCTACGGACACTATATATATATATATATAACTTTGAGAATCCGAACTCTACAGACAGACTCACAAAAACAAGTGTGATACGTTTTTCTAATTTCATTATTTATTGAACAGCCAGGCCAAACCTTAAAAATAACGTTGAATTAAGATTTACCAACCCATATTTCATATTATTACTTTTATTGGATCATTTAATAACCCGTGAATAAACTCATACTTTAAATCAGTTCATATACATCATTGCATGACCTGAACACATAGATACTATAGATAGAGTTTTGATAAATAATTTTGTATTGTAATTTTGCCGTTATTAGGCGGTTTAATTTCTTTAAAGCGAGGATATTTTACTTGTTTATTTCCGGAACAACTAAAAAATGAGAAAACAATTCCTATAGAAATTACAGCATACAAACGCAATGACACCATAGATCCACACAAACAAAAGAGCAAATTAACTATGCAATGAAAAGGACTATACACAACACAAAGAATGGTGAAATTTATTGGAACGGTCTGTAGGCTATAAGGCCCACTGGTTAGCTTAAATTGATTTTAAGTGTACACAACCTCGCTATTATCCTGTCTTCAGAGATCATAATGACAAAGACAGTGTAAATAAAAGTACATCCCTTCAAAACGGAATCTCTAACAGTAATGTTCACATCCAGAGAAATTAGAAAACGATAAACGTACATGTTATTATATAACTATATATATATATATTAATTAAAACACCTCAAAATGTATCCCGAATTATACTGAATAATACAGCAGTTGCAGCCAACGCAAAAACCAATCAAGGATACAACCAGAAACTCGGAGCGACGAAAACGCATGCACGAACCTCCCCTTCATGTATTTCAGAAGGTGCAATCATGGAGTCCCACGAGGTTGTCCGGTCATCGCACAAGAGAAAGGTGAAGCGTAGTAACTGAATGTAGAGGGGTTAATCACCAAGTATGAAGTGCGTTGTAGTACAAAAGGTCGGGTCAGGGGTGGGACGGGCCCAGTCTCTCACCCGATAAAATCCATCAAGCATAGTTTTAATCCGTTTTTCTTTTTTACTTTGTTAAGGATTGCATGTAGGCGTTCGCCAGGTCCTCCGTTGTTCATCAATGGAATTAACGTCTAATATAATATCAAAAAGCCCACAGCTCAGTATTTCACGCCACACCCACCACGCCTCATAAAATGAAGTCCTGCTAGAGGCTGTATTTTATCTCGTTAAACATTTTAGTAAAGCCAACGTGATTAACATGTGCGTTACATAATGGTTCGGTGTATATGTAGAACAGTTTGTCTGTCGTAAACACTACCACGTTATATACTTCCTGTCAGACTTGTGCATCAAGGTCCTGACAAAATGACAGGTACAGCTGTAAAGGAACGGCCACCTTCCCCGCCCAAACGCACACGCTCTATCAACTCAAACCCTGCATTCCTTGTATACATTATAGTTAAACGATTTGCTCAAGACTGCATTTTACTTAGTAAACCAGTGTACATGTAGAACAGTATGTCAACTATGACCATTCATGAACACATGGTATACTTCCTGTTTGCATGTTCATCTACTTTCTGTTTCCGATAAATATCTTTAGAATTGTTTGTCGGAGTTAAGAAGAATCAATGACTATCTGGGTACCGACAATAATGACGACCGTCTACGGGAGACTATGAAACGCTGCTCCCTACAGACTCTTAAAGCTGATGTGGATGACGGTAAAAGGAGGACTCCACTCGTTAACATGGAGGGAAAATCCATCTTGTACAGAAAAGGTTTGTAAACAAATCATTATCGTTTAAGGAAAAGGGTCCTACAGAAAACACAGCAATCAAACGCAATGGCACCGTGGTTCCGTACTGCACCACAAACCGAAATAAATGAGTATATTTAAAACAGTCCTACAGATTAGCTTTAATCGATTTTATGTGTACATAACCTTGCTATAATCTTTTCGTCAACACCCAAATTGGAAATACAATGGAAATAAAAGTAAAGGAAATCTCTAACAGTAAAGTTCACAGCTAGAGCAATTAGCAAATGATACACTTAACCCATCGTTTTGTATATATAATACTCCTCTTCTCTTTACGTATATGTAGTTCGTCTCCTATGTTTCAGTAAAGAACTCACTATTTTGTGCATACATTGTATCTTTGTAATTAGTCAACGGTTAAATACAAATTTAAGTCAATTGCTTTGAATATAGGCAGTATTATTGTGGAGAGGCCGTGTTTTAGTTAAACGTACCTGGTTAGCAGGTAATATACAGGCAGGTAATATGTATCTGTGTGGTTAACCAAATAGAATATATGTTTTGGTAAATAAATATTTTCTTTAGAATATCAAGTTAATTCAACAAATCCCCGGTCTAAATATTTGACCTTGCCAATAAGGTCTTGATGACTATATATAGAAAACAAAAGGGAACAAAAAAATATTCTTTCAAGATCTCTTGTACATATTTTGACAATGTTTTTCTTCAGAAATAATCCTTATATACTAGACTATCAAGTTATCCAAAGTTAATATAGTCTTCGGAGTGAACGATGACCTGCCAAGAGCTTTCCATGTTTGTGTATTGAGAAAGAAAAAAGAAAAAAAAATCTCCTGAGAATCATAGGACACGTTTTTAATGATTCTTCAAAATATAAACATAGACTGTCAAGTTAATTGAAATGCAGTATTTTGACCATATTCGACTATATTTGCAATATATGTGTTTTAGCGCTATAGATGCCGTCCTATCTCTTACTTTAAATGGGTCTTATTTAATTGTTAATCGGATGAAAATTAATTTGGAATAAAATCAGTTGCCTATTGGTAACTGCTAAAGCGTGCCTTATTCCAATGTTGAATAAGAAATCGCATGGTTTCTTCAAATGTTAGATGGGGAATAGGAAGAAGTAACCTATTTGAGGCAACAGTTTTATTCATAGTTGTTGTTTCTTATTTAACATATACTCCATGCCTGTGTAGATATATGTTTTAGGCCTGTGTAGGTATCTGTAAAACAAATGTCATTTATAAATTTACTATAATAATAACATTAATATGATGAATATTTTAAATTATAAACAACATATGTTTGTGTCAAAGATATGTCTGATATCGATGACAGTATTCATGCCGAAAACAACAATCATATTAAAGTACCACAATGTCAAATTTTTCCTCGATTATCATTCCAGGAGAGATAGGAGACTGGAAGAACCAGTTTACGGTATGACAAAATGAATTGTTTGACAGGATCAGCAAGGAAAAGCTCAGGAACAGCATGTTTAAGTTTCAATATGAGTAGGTTAAAAATTGACATGGATCACGTGACTATGAATCGGAATGAGGATTGCTGGAAGTCAATGACTTAAATATGATATGTTTGAATTTCATTGAGAGTAGCTCATTACAGAACGAATGTTACGCTTTACTGAACGTTATCGTCGTACGAGGTTGACGTCAGCAACACTTTATTGATGACATTACTCAACGTCACAGTTAGTTATTGTTGTGTTCGGAGTTATTTATTTAATTAAAGCTATAATAAATTTTCTCTCAATGACAACTTTCGATCTTACACCCATAGAAATGTAAACTGTATGTATATAACTGTATGTATATTACACTTTGTTGCATAATTATATGAATGGACGTTTTGAAGGGTGATCAGTGAACGGTAAGTCCAGAAACAGGCAGTTTAAGTTTCAGTATAACTGCGATAGAGTTTAGATAACCGCGAATGAATACAATGTATAAACCGTCTCAGTTTGGTATGAACTGCAATGCAAAGATTACCTCAATGTGACCTGACAGGTGAAATCCAATATGAAGATGTCAATGTTCATTTTCTACATGATAGAAGCATTTTGTCTTGTTTTAGGTGTTTGAACTGAGTATGACATTCATTATATTAAACGTACGTGTTATCCATGTATTGTTTACGCGGCAACCACTGTACCCCATTGTATTTACAAGTATTTTATCGAATGTGATGTACAATTGGTATATAGGATTTATTGTCATCTCGAGTAAACTCAAATATAGCACTCGTGAAAATATAAGTTCATATTGTGATATTAACATCAGCAGCCACAGTATTAGTATTAGTAGTAGTAGAAGGAGTAGTAGCAGTAGTAGTAGCAACAGCAGTAGTAGTAGTTGTAGTAGTAGTAGTAGTAGTAGTAGCAACAGTAGTAGTAGTAATAGTGATAGTGGCAGCAGTAGTAGTAAAAGTAGTAGTAGTAGTAGTAGAAGTAGTAGTAGTAGTTGTAGCAACAGTAGTAGTAGTGGTAGTAGTAGCAGTAGTAGTAGTAGTAGTAGTAGTAGTAGTAGATCTAGTAGTAGTAGTAATAGTAGTAGTAGTAGTAATAGTAGTAGTAGTAGTAGTAGTAGTAGTAGTAGCAACAGTAGTAATAGTAGTAGTAGTAGTAATAGTAGTAGTAGTAGTAGAGGTGGGCGAAGACGAATAGCAGTAGTGATATTGTCATATTAACATCAGTAGTAGTAGTAGTAGTAGTAGTAGCAGTAGCAGCGGCGTAGTAGTAGTTACCGTAGTAGTAGTTTTATTATTAGTGTCTGCTCTAGTTGTATGAGTAGTAGTAGCAATTGTATAAGTAGAAGAAGTGTAGTAATATTAGTAGTATTACAATTATTTCAATTAGCGGTACTATTAGGAATAGTATATATTATTTCACGCGCTTGCAAACTGCGCGGCCTCAAAACCTCAGATGGTCGAGCGCTTGCATGTTAAGCCATATGCCATGGGTTGGAGTCCCGGGAGTGGCACGAGCTGTTTACCACTTAGATGGTTAATTAAGTTAGATAAATATAATTTGTAACATTTAATACATTAACCTGGATCTTCACCTTGTATTAATACTTATCTATGGCATATATAAAAGAGTACATTAAAATTACATAATTCCCCTTTTTAGATGTATTTGTCTGGGGCGTGTGATATGTTCAATTTCTTCCATGGCGGTTTGTATTTCCATTAGCTGTTGGATACAAGCTCTTGTGGAAAAATTCTTCACTCGTAGACCATCAGAAGTCCGGACTCTGCCCAGGGCCACCCAAAATGTCCAGGCTTAAATCGATATATCGGGACAGCACTAGTTGGAGATGAGACAGGAAGCTAACCCTGAAAGCAGGGCAGAGGTCTGTAGCTCTAAAGGCACAAATACATCCTCTTGACTAAATGCTTGCATTTGCAGATATATCGCATTATTATAATATTTGTTCAGTTGTTTATTAAAGGGGGATGTGGCAATATCAAATTGTTATGAACTATTAAAATTAAAAGCTGGGTTTTATTAATCCCGTATCATTTTAACTGCAACCAGAAATTCCAAATTTTAATAAGATTGCATTTACCTGTGAATGAAAACTTTTCTGTGGGCACTGTTCCAACTGATAGGAATTCCACTATGACAGGCCCAGTTTCAATCAGGTCGTACAGTGTTCCTATTGAGCCATGTACAAATTATATGTTAAATTGCGTAAAAGGATCACTGGACATCCTATCTTCAGCCACAGTACAGGTGGAGCTAATATTCCATTGAGTCTTTTTCTGTCACCAGAGTCTTTCGATTTAAATTTAAATAATGGACCTGGAAAGCCTAGAACACTATCACGATTTATGTCGTCAACTAAATCATTGGTTGCGAAAAGTTTTAAATTGTCGTCGTCAGGCAATGGTCTCGACAAGCTTTTAATATATGTTATTGTCTCTTGAGATGGAGAGCTTTGAGCTACCTCTTGGATTGATTTAATTAACAGTCCTTCCCGTTGTCTGATAACCTCCGTTAAAATGACTTTATGTGTGCAGACTTTACAAAACAATGGGCTTTCAAAGCAGTACTCACCATCTCCAGAGAATAATGCATTTGGAACAAGGGCAAGTTGTCGAAATTCACCACAAAGTGCTAATTGCATCCCACCAAAAAACAGACTGTTGTTTTTTTAATAGTCAAAAAGCTTCCTGCTCAACATGGCCACTATGCTTTTCTCTTTAATTGTACGATGGCCGGACAGGCTGTGGAACCTATGATGACGCCTACCTAAAGCCCATTGGGACGGTGGCGTTTGATGTTTGTCTATGATCTTTCTTGTCGTGCCCTTAATGGTTTATTCTCTTGTTGCTCTGGCTTCTGCCAAGTCATTGGGTACCTTCATTGCGGCTTTCTAGGCTATTGTTTTTTTGTATTATATTTACACGAGCATATTTGTGATTTACTTATATTGCCTATTGATGCTGCCTTGTTTGTTAGAGATTAGATCATGGCGGGGATTTCTTTATTTACACTGTCCTGTTGTTTAAATGGGATGACAGTAGGGCAAGTGTGAGGTGCACCCTAGAACCGGTTTAAACCCCCAGTGGCCTACATTGCCACTGACCGTTCCAAGGCGGTAGCCCTATTGTCAACCCTTTTGAGTTGTGATGTCGTTTGCATTTAGTATTACTTTTGCCTTCTTGTTTGTCTGTTTGCGTGTTTGTGTTTGTGTTTTGTGGTTGACTGTCGTCCTTGAATGCTACTTTCCCTGTCCGATATTTTTATATTTCTTCATGGAACAATAATCAATTATAAGCACTTCAGTCTGCATTACATTTTTAACTGCCTCCTGATATTTTACATTATTTGTTATAAATTTTACACAATTTCAGAAGGGCTGTATCTGCCGTCGACTATCCCTGACCATCAATGAATTGTTGTATGCCCTAGTGATACAGGATAAACGAGACATGAAATTCCAGTTGTGCATGTTAATGCAACATTTATTTTCTTGCTCCGGCAATTTTCGACGATTGTCTGGACAACGTAGGACTTAGAGTCTGTTGCTTTATTCTCTGAATTGTGTTTGTTGCTCTCAAAGGATCACCTTTATCAGTATTTATTAACATGCACACTAGCGTTCGTTTAGTGCAGTGTGGCGGCTGTAAAAAGTCTCCCCGTGCTACGAATCAGTAGTGTTATTTTTAACTGGTCCTTTGGGACCAATGAGCCCAATATAGGTGGCTTTAAAGTAGAATACCGCTTAAGCCGGTGCTAGGGGGCGTGAGAAGTGTTGCTTATTTCATTACTTCTCATGAACAGACTCAATAAAACCGAGTTTGCTGCTTTATTCTCTGAATTGTGTTTGTTGCTCTAAAAGGATCACCTTTATCAGTATTTATTACCAGTCCCAGCTGAAGCTAATAATAGGAGATTATGTCCCTGATTGACGAGATCTACAGCAACACGTTGCATTTCATTTAAGAAAGACATGTTTGACATGTGTGCGGGAAGATATTTATCTGCTTTCTACGGACATACGATATGAAGCTGGGTACATGGCGACAGAAAAAGCAACTGGACTCAATCGAAGCGCTTGTTACAAAAGCAACATCCGGGTCACTTATTTTCAACATGGCGAATTGTAACGGTTAACAAATGACCGTTTCTGAAAGAACTCGATTGCAGCGTCTGTGATTACTCCTGGAAGTTCTTCGTACCGGTGAGTGTTGTTAAACGGTTTTCTTTCAACGATCACGTTACATTTTTATGCGAGAGTCGTCGCAGATAGATATTTCCCAATACCGTACTATGTACCTAGAAAATGCATTCGTTAGGTCAGATCGTAGTCGACCTGCTTTTAAACGTCTTTGACGTTTCGCTGATGCGATATACAGGACACATTAAAGAAATCAGTGTGTGGCTTTTTGTTATAATATGTACCTGATTTATTCGAATCGGATTGACGATGCTATGACCAAAAATATAGCGAGGTCTATAGTTTTTTTCATTAAAAAGTCTTTGACCTTTATATAGATTATAGTATAGGGAGTATGTATATTTGTTTTACATTGAAAACCAAGTAGAACAGTTTACAGTATGTCATTGAAAACATACTTAAGGTGGTTGTAGAGAAACAGATGGGAAGGGGTGGGGGAATAGTAGAGAGTGTGGGGTGTAGTAGAGAGGGGGATAGTAGGGTTGGGGTATGCGACGTCTGCCAGTGTTCCCCATGTATACAATCAAATAATGTTGCCACATAATATATATGCAGTACAATTAAACTCCACCGACTGAGCTAATAGTGACAACTGGCGCCCATACGGAATGAATTTGGATACAGTGCCAAAGAAAGTTTATATGTTCTTGTGCATCTTGCTTTACGCATTGCACATAAACATACGACGTCATTTACGAATACAGGGCTATCGGATATCCTATCCACTTTGACCTGGTTACTGGATAATGTAAACAATGTACACGTGCGCGCATACAATTTGATATCTCCAATGCGTGTAGGCCTACATATAAACATAGTTTTAAACGCAGAGGAGGGTCATATTGGATGCAACCAAAGACTGCCAGGATCATCTTGACTTAAGAATGCTTTGAAATTCTTATATAGAGGATTTGAGGAATGTATTTTGTTTGCGTGTGTTGTGATATTGTGTTAATTTTTTGATTTAGTGTTTATAATATTTGGATTTAGGATTTTGATTGGTAAGTATATTTATATAGTATAATTAATTTTAGAAATTTGAACTAAATTAATTTGTAATTGGTGTGGACCATTGTTACAAGTACATCTTATTCAATCGCATTAATTTTGGGTGGGCTGAAATCCGCTATAGATTTTACTTTAGCATTATCTAGACTATACGTTTGCCCTTTAGAACATTGTGCACGCAGACGCGCCGTAATGAAACCTAATTTTGTTCTTTGGTTAATAATTTTTCCCCTCAAATAAATTTTGATTTTCTTTTTGTTTTTATTTAAGTTTTAAAAAGTCAGAAGTGAAGTTTAAGTTTCATGCAGGAGTAGTAAACTAAAATGTGAAACTTAGCTAAAAAGAAATTAGTTTAGTGCAAAAATTCAAAGCTACACACAACATGTTCTCCGACTCCATATTGATAAGGAGTCTGATCACGTCAGGCATTTTCTAAAACTACTATATATTAACAAAGGTATTGATTTTATTGACATGCCTAGTATTTTTCAAGATGCTCATGTAGTTGATTCTATCCCAAAATATTTCAAAAATTCCGAAAGTCCTGTAATTTGTTATAAGTACAAAAAACCTATTAGAAATATTATTTTCAATTACAACAAACAAATTCTGACCTTGATATAGTAAATAACACTCCTAAGGAATGTGAATGTACACATCAAAATTTTGCTATGCTCCAGCAGGTCATGTCATGCCGATAAAGCAGCTAATAATGTAATTATAGTTTGACGCCTACATTACGTCAATGTTTTCTCTCTGGAACTCGGCAGCACCAATACGTATACTCCTTTACATTCTACTGAGGAGGATGTTGTTTGCACACATATCACTCGGTGCACTACTTTCAAGGCTGGGGTAGACGAAAAGCAAAAAAACTGCCTACTATATACTAGATTCCTAAATTACACAAAAATCCATATAAGGCCCGCTTTATTTCGAATTCTAGTGCCTGTACTACAACAAACATCTCCAAACTTTTAACTTCTTGTCTTACTGCCGTTAAAGATCACGTTAAACGATATTGTGATAAAACTTATGAAAACTCTGGGATTAATTTCTTTTGGTCTATAAAAATGCAGGAGACGTTCTTGATAACATTTGCAATAAACGTCATGTTTCATCTATAAGCACTTATGATTTCTCTACAATATATACAACTTTACAAAGATCAAAGACAAGCTAATTTCTCTTATTCAAAAAACATTCGCTAGAGAAAATACTACATTTTTGGCCTGTAATAATATTAAAGCGTTTTTTACTAACGGCAGTTTAGACAATTATACTATGTAAACTTGCTATGAAGTTTGTGAAACACTCGTCTTCCTATTAGATAATATTTTCGTCAGGTATGAAACCACCGTTTATAGACAAATTGTTGGTATCCTTATGGATACGAACTTTGCACCACTTGTCGCAGATTTGTTTTTATTTTGCTATGAAAGAGATTTCATGTTTTAGTCTTTTACCAGATACCCAGACAGATGTTATTGAAGCCTTTAATGACACCTCTCGGTATCTGAATGACATATTGAACATTGACAACCCTTTCTTTCCAACTATGGTTAATAATATTTATCCTAAAGAACTTCAGCTTAAAAAAGCTAATATATCTGATAATAACGCTTCTTTTCTTGATTTAGATCTCTCGATTGAAAATGGTGAAATAATTAGCAAAATCTTTGACAAGAGAGATGGTTTTAATTTTGACATTGTTAATTATCCCCACTTGATGGGGATGTTCCCCGAGCAACATCTTATGGGCGGTATGTGTCTCAACGTTCCAAGGCGGTAGCCCTATTGTCAACCCTTTTGTGTTTGTGATGTCGTTTGCATTTATTATTACTTTTGCATTCTTGTTTGTCTGCGTGTTTGTTTCTGTGTTTTGTGGTTGACTGTCCTCCTTGAATGCTACTTTCCATGTCCGATCTTTTTATATTTCTTTATTCGTTTTTCAAGAGCTTGTACTCGAGTTGAGGACTTTAATATTCGTAATCGTTGTATAACTAAAAAGCTACTCAATCAGGGTTACCGTTACCATAAACTTCTTAAAACCTTTTCACAATTTTATTATCGTAACCCTGATCTTTTTCCAAATATAAAAGTAATTTAAGGACTCTTCCGCGACTAGGACTATCACAACCTGACTTCTATGTCTATGACCTTTCTTGTCGTGCCCTTAATGATTTATTCTCTTGTTGCTCTGGCTTCTGCAAAGTCATAGAGTACCTTCATTGTGGCTTTCTAGGCTATTGTTTTTTTGTATTATATTTACACGAGCATATTTGTGTTTTACTTTTATTGCCTATTGATGCTGCCTTGTTGGTTAGAGAGTAGATCATGGCGGGGATTTCTTTATTTACACTGTTCTGTTTTAATGGGATGACAGTAGGGTAAGTGTGAGGTGTCCTTTGTTGCCACTGACCGTTCCAGTGCGGCAGCCTTATTGTCGGCCCTTTTGTGTTTGTGATGTCGTTTGCATTTTTGATTACTTTTGCCTTCTCGTTTGTCTGTTTGCGTGTTTGTTTTTGTGTTTTGTGGTTGACTGTCGTCCTTGAATGCTGCTTTCCCTGTCCGATATTTGTATGTTTCTTTGTTTTCGCGACGCATATAATAGACTCTAGTTAAAAAAAAATTGAAGTGTTAGAAGACAAATCACAGATATTCTGTTTTATTTTTGCAACAATAGACTTCAAGAATTTTAGCTAAACAACCGCTAGCAAATTCGCAAAATATACTTTCAGGCGATACTTTATTTTCATCGAAAGTACAACTTATTTTTCTGCTGCTTGACAGAAACTACGAGAGGCGCCCCACTTATATTTGAACACTTTTGTTTAAGGTGGTTTTTTTCAGCGGAAGTGATTGTCATAAAAAATACGTGATTTAATGATGTGAAACTGTCATTTAGAACGTATGCATTTAAAAATAATATCCAATTTCACGCGGTCCTTTTTAAATTGCATTTTGAATAAGGTGTACACCATTTTCTAATTTGAAGCCTATATGTTGCTGTTGCCGTGGAGTTTTACCTTAACCAAAAAATTGCACTAAATGCATATCATAATTGTTTAAACCTGTGTTTATAATTTAAATATGATCGTATGTTTTATTTTAAGACAAAAATATAGATGCTGAATTAAAAGCTCGACTTTTCATCGCAATATTAAAACATTGACAGATAATAGGAAAATTTGCTCCTGTGTTACTGATAATTTTATAAATTAACCAAAATAACTGTTTTTATCATATTTTGTGATATAAAAACATGAACAGTTATTGTTGATGTATATCATATATGTATATCGTATACCTTATAAAGATATATTTGGTAAAAACATATATTATTTTTATCATTATTTGCAAATGTGTGTGTTTTGACCCTAAATTTTAAGTTATATATATTTCTATCTTTTCTTTTGAGAAACTTATGAAACTTGGTTTTTATAGCGGAGGAAGTCACAAAAATGCCTGCAGTTAATGTTTTGAACTAGACGCTTTCGTAAATTTAGTCATTTTCATAGTTGAATTTCATGTTAATTTTCGCTAAAATCTTGAAAATCGACAAATTAAAAAAAAATGCATATTACACTTTTCTACGTTCAGGCATGGACATATCGGATTACTTTAACCTTTAACGATATTTTAAAAGCATTTGTGTTAAAATTTGTATTGCAGTTATTTTTATAATTGACGATTTCTGCTTCAAAATGTCATTCTCTACCCATTTTCAAAAATGCGGATGCAGCAACATTAGGAAGCACATAATAGTGCATGTCATAATGTTTAATATGGAAGGAATCATTAGACTTGACATTACAATCAACATATTCGGCGAGAGTTTCAAGATAGTTGATTCAGTTACACAATAAAAGTGTTCAAATATAAGTGGGGCGCCTCTCGTAGTAATAGAAAATTGATCACCGGTGACGCCTGAGTATGAAATGTAATATAGACTAGAAGTGAGACCTGTAGCATATATAGCTAGCGTCCGTGGCGTAGTGGATAGAGTATTGAGTTTGTAAGCTAGTTTGCTTGGGATCAAACCGCAGTAGGAGTATTGATAAAAAATAAATATTTGTGTTATACATGGACGTGTTTATGCACAATTTATTTACTTGTGAATAGTATATGTGAACGGACATATTTATTATGTATTGAACACTGAACAGTGAAAGTGAATATTTGAAGTGTTACCTGAAATGATATCCTTAAAGCTAACACAGATTTAAGGAGACAATGGCCATATATTCGTCATATACATAATTAAGAGCTCGAAGGAGGCAAAATGCAAAGGAAGTAGAGGATAGAAGGAGAAGATATAGAATGGAAAAGAAATTAATTGAAAAAGAAATGGAACAGCTAAGGAGACAAAGGGAGCAATAAAAAACCGATAGAGAAAGACAAGATGTCATGGAGATCTCAATGAACGCTATCTTGGATTAAAGCAGGACGAACATGGCGATGGTCAGGTCCTTGAAATGTACAGAGCTTCGCAAATGGAGGAAAAAGAGGATATTTATGAATATAGTGATGATAGTGAGGGTGATGTTGTGATTCATGCTAAAATAAATAAAGAAAACAGTTAAACCAAGCAGGAATGAACATAATGGTACAATGGAAAGGAAAGTGGTCAAGACAGAAAGGAAAGAAACGCCAGACAATGATAAAAAAACTGTTAGAAGCTAACAGTATTAGATTTAAGTTGTTACAAAGGGAAAGAGAAAAACGAAGAACAAAAACGAGCATATGCTAATTGACGATAAACAGCGAAATAGAGATGAAATATAAAGGAAAAGTAAAGGAACAGGAAGACAGGAAAGCAAAATAATTGGAAATGATATTAAAATAAAAGGAACAGGAATAGTATTTGCAAGGAGAAAAATAAGAGAAGAGCTAGAGGAATATAAGAGAGGACTTCAAGATGAGCTTAATATAAAGAAAGAATTGGAGATGGCATATAAGCAGAAATTACTTCAGAAAAGACTTCGGAAAGCAATAGGAGATAAGTTACGAAATGAAATGGGGGAAATGTACGCACATAAGCAGAGGAGAAACAAAAGCGAAAGGATGCAAGAGGCAGAGATATAAAAGAAAAGAGTGCGAAAAGACAGAAAGAAGAAATTGAGTTGATAAAACGTATTGAGAATCTGAAACTTCAAAAACAAGAAAGAGAACGTCAAGTGCTGAACGATATAGAAAGCAACGCCGATACAGATGAAGATGAAGAAGACAGGTTGATGGAGGAAAAACTTAAGAAACTATGAGCTGAAAAGAGTGTTTGCAAGAGGATAACATAGAACCAAAGGGAGAAGATGGTTCAAGTAGAATCGTCAAAATAGTTGAAAAACCGAAGCTACCACAGTTTGATGGTAATCAGTTTGAAGAATGGAAGCTAGAAGTTTCAAGTTTAATGGAAACAAAACTGTACATAGAGTACATAGTAGCACAGGCTGTTAGAAACTCTAAAACAGGGAAAGCACGTAGGGTGTTACCTTGAAACCAACAGCCTCTACGAAGGAAATTTTAAAGAAAACGGAGGATATATATGGTAACATCAGGAGCGGAGACTCAATCATTCACGAATTTTATTCAGCAAAGCAGAATAAAGACGAACCATGCTCGGAATGGGGGGTTAGAATTAAAACGTTGTTTTATCAAGCAAAAGAACGATGAGAAATAGAATAATCGAGAAAAGATAGAAAGTTAAAGGAAAGGTTTTGGAGAGGACTATTCGGAAGCAGAAGATAATGTTGATAGGTTGAGAAAGAAGGCAAGGATGGAGGAGTTGGACAGGGAAACTGAACTGAAGTCTTCAATACCTCAGGAGAATATTAACAAACGTTCAGCTGTTGTAGATGACATAAAGATTCGCCAACCTATACAAAGGGTCAACAAAACCAACTCAAAGCTAGATGAATTGTTGAAGAAGATGATAGAGCTAGAAAGAGAGATGAAAGAAATGAAAAGAAAGCAGAATGAGTCACAAGAGACAAAGATATCTGGATATCGATCAGGAAGCAGATAGTTGAGAGGAGGATATAGATTTAGAGGCAATGACAATTTTAGAACTTAAGGCAGTGAGCACAGGACAGACAGGGAAAAGGCAAAGGATGAATGAAAGAAATCAACAAAAGACAGTAATTTAAACTAGACGGATGTCTCTGTTGAGGGGCAAACAGGAGACGGACAACAAAGATCCATAGACAAACAAATATACCATAGAATAATTGGAGATAGTAACGAAAGCGTCATTCGGGTAGAAGACCGAACAACAAAAGGTCTCATTGACACAGGTTCTATGGTAACCACGGTATCATCTTTATTTCGAAAATCTTTATATCCACTACCACCACTTCATCCTCTATAGAATTTTGATTTAGACATCAGATCTGCCAGCGGACATAATTTACCTTACTGTGGATACATAGAAAGAAATATCAAAATCCCATCTTTAACAGATACATTCTTTCCAATACTTGTTCTAGTGGTTTGGGGTACGGCTTATCACAAAAATGTTCCAGTAGTTATTGGTACTAATTTGATCCGGGAGTTTAAATATCAAACAATGACATCAGATAGAACGGAACTACCAGATGCTTGGAGTATGGTATTCAACGCTATTTCCACCTCTAATTCGGGAATTGTCAACTCTACAAGGTCAATAACTCTACATCCCATTGAGACGAAAACTTTTACAGGTTTTGTCAGGAAGCACCATGATATAGAATCAGCTGTTACCGAACCTTTAGATGACTCTTTTGCAAATCGAGCAACTGTATGTCCGTGGGTAGTGACACTAAACAATCGAGGAAAAGTCGCGAGAGTTCCAGTCAGTGTTTGCAATCTCTCAGCAAAAGTCGTCAGCATCCCTGCAAGATCGATTCCTGCCAGCTACACGAAGTAAAGGTTATTCTTGAAGCACCAATCCTTAACTAACCTGTCCCAACAACCGTCAACATCAATCAGCAACAGACCGCACCCGAAAAAGAGGACAAAACAAATACAAACAAAATACCAGAATCTAAGAAAGTCAATACAACCGACAAGAATAACAAAACAAATAATTACGGTGTGAAACTTGAAGATTCCAACTTATCTGAAAAACAAAAACAGAAAGTTTCTTTTCGAAAAATGGCAATCTATCTTTCCAAAGAGTTCATCTGAATTAAGTCATACTGCAGCAGTTCAGCACAAGATTAAACTAACAGATGATACACTATTCAAGCCGTACCGCCGAGTTCCACCTGCTCTGTTCAACGAGGCCAAGGAACACCAACAGGAAATGCTAGATATCGACGTCATAAGGGAATCCAAGAGTCATTGGTTTTCAAATGTGGTCATCGTCGAAAGAAAGACGGTATCATCCGTTTTTGCGTAGACTTTCAGAAGTTAAACCAGCGCACAAAGAAGGACGCTTATGCTATTCCACGCACTGAAGATACACTACACGTTTTGGCAGGATCCAAGTAGTTTACAAACTGGACCTCAAATCTGGATACTGGAAGGTAGAACTTCGAGAACAGGACAATGAAAAGACAGCATTCCAAGTAGGAGGTGGACTGGGCCTCTATGAATGTAATATAATGCCTTTTGGGCTCTGTAACGCCCTCATCTAATCTTCAGCGCCTCATGGAACGTTGTATGTGCAAAGTAAACCTCCGCGACTGTCTTATTACCTTGACGACATTGTCATCTTTAGTCAAGACGTAGAGAGCCACATCGAAAAGTTAGATGCCGTCTTTGAAATACTTGCCCAGTAAATTTGAAAATTAAACCATCAACATGTGAGTTTATCAAAACAAAGACCACCTATTTTGGATATGTCATCTCAGCTAAACGTCTCACTAGTGAATTAATCAACACTATATAACATATGTAGAAATGGTCACTTGTGGACCACTGCAAACATACTATAACATGTCCATTGGTCTTTAAATCTCCCCTCAATCTGCAAACCTTCCTCTGAAGCTCAGAATTTCCACAAAAAATCAAAAGTTGACCAGATTATTTTTTTTTAAATTCCTGTCTTTTTCAGCACCCCTCAAAACTAGCTCTATTTCACTGATAATTCAACTGTATTCCTACCCATTTTCAAATTATCATATCTTCCTCGAAAATCACCCAGTGGCATCCAAACTTGGCAGAAGTCATGAACATGTTCCAATCTTGTCACCTGAAGGCAGAAATAAGAGAATGATTGCACATTTCCAAGTTGAGAGCAAACCGATTAACACAGCCCTAGTTTTTTACGGTGTAGGAATCTTCCTACCGTCATGGTCAAGGGAGGTAATTCTGTAGTGAGACCTTTAACTGAATTATTTGTTTGACATAAGTATCAAAACTTTATCAAACAAAGTAACAATATTGACGAACATAAAATGACTTTACTTGGTGTTATCCGCGGACTATTTTTAACAAAATGGCATAAAACATGAAGCCGGTCACATTTGCTTCAAGTCAGTTTCGGACGACTTGAAAATGCACATAACTGCCACGACATATCAACCGCTAAACTTGAATATCTTCTATACTTGTTAAAGAAAATGTTTGAAACTTTTAAGTTTTAGTATTCTATGATTGCTTTATCTTATCATTGTATCAAATTTACTGTTTATGTAATATAACCTAATTCAAGTGTCAAAATGCATGCCCTTATATGGCAATTTATTGGTTTCTTGAATAAATGCTTTTTTATTCAAAGTACATCATCTTTGACTTATCATTTCTGCTTCCAAAGAAACTTCATTGTTGGTAGATAAGCTTACTTGTAATTGTAGTGGATGGCTAAGCTGGATTGATGAAATCCTAAACCTTCCTAACCTAATATGGTTAGATTTTTACGCCAAAACGTAACGTCATATTCATGACGACACGTCATATTCATGACGTCATCTTCATGATGTCATCACATTAATTAAACATTATTTAATATCTATTTACTTCTTACAATCACATCACATCACATCTCACATCACATCACATCACATCACATCACATCACATCACATCACATCACAAGAAAGATAAGATAAGATAAGATAAGATAAGATAAGATAAGAATATTAAGATAGATAGATAGATAGATAGATAGATAGATAGATAGATAGATAGATAGATAGATAGATAGATAGATAGATAGATAGATAGATAGATAGATAGATAGATCAGTAAATAAGTAAGTAAGTAAGTAAGTAAGTAAGTAAGTAAGTAAGTAAATAAATAAGTAATAAAAAAAAGAAATAAATAATAAAAAAGATTATTGACTAATGCAACAATAACCGTCAAGTCGATACAAATTTCATACTTCGTTTACAAGTGACGAACATAGAGAGGCCAGATTAGCGATGGAATCGATATTGAAGAATGACACGCCGTTCACTATTGACAACATGACAACAGACGGGGACAGCAAAGCATTCAAGGGCGCTCGTGCTGCTCAACTTGCTATCACGGGCAAACCCATGTCAAGAATGGCGGATGTTGTACATCTTACTAAAACAATGAGAAATAAAATTAAGAGGACTGAGTTTTCACAAAAGATGTTTCCTGGACATACCAAACGGGACCGAGCATACATTCAGAAACGCTTTGCAAAGGACGTATCTCACCGTGTACTGACTTGAGTTTCAAAATGTACAGCAGACTATAGGCGACACAAATATTCCCTTTTTACAACAAAAATGTGAAAATTTGAAGATGGCTATAATAGACTGCTACCAGGATAAATGTGGGAAAACTTGTAGTAAATATTCCATGTCGTGTGAGGGTAATCCACCAATCTCAACGTGGAGAAAACATTTTATGCCAACATCATGTAAACCTCTAAAGATTCAGGGAGACGACAAAACTAAACTAAACTAATCGACTGTTTAAATGTTCGACTGGGAAAAGACGCTGCGACCAAGACATGTAAAGGTGCCGACACAAATCACGGTATCAATGCCTCACACCCGAAAGACGTAACCTTTCGACGTTACGCTAAAGGCAGAAAATTAAGTGCCGCAGCACGGTTTAATGACGGACGGGCAAATTCAGCAATAAAACAAGTTAATGCTGTTAGAAGGTCATTTCCCCAAAACACAAAAATGTTACGGTCACTTAAGAAAATTTAGGACAAAAATACGTATGACAAACAGCGACAAGTGTACAAACTTATAAAACAGCCAGATTTATCAACAAAGTGAACAAATTTAAAGTATACGATGACCAATGACAACATAAAACATACTCAACTGACCTTCTCGACAAGTAAACAATGACCACACATTTTGCTATATGAAAAGTGGGTGGGGTAACAATTTGACATGAAACACTACAATAGGATAATATAAACAATCTACTCACATGAAGCATGCAATCAGGATACTCTTTATGTCCTAAACAGTATTGGTATCATGTGCAGGCATCTTTGTCTTTCCATGTTGACGCTATGAGGCTCCAAGCTGAGATGGTCAAATCGCAAACATAAACTGTTGTGGCAGAGATGAGACACGTCCATCCCCCTAGGAATACCAGGAACACACATCACACACATATACATCACTCTATGAGCACACATGTTCATCTGAGTATGTCTCCCAGCCAAAATAATCGACTGTCTCCCATATTCTGAAACTTTCTGACCACAGATTCGTCTATTAAGTCCCAAATGACGGTTATAACGCATGCACGGAGTCCGACTAGAAGCAAAATAGTCTATTTTACACTGCAAAAGCATCAAATACTTATCAAAATCCATATTATACCTTAGAAATGCACTGTTTCACTTTAAAATCAAGATTTCACTATAAAAAATCCACTCTGGCAACAACAAACGCTGTCTATCAAGCCTTTCACTGATCCAGATGAGGGTTGTTTAACGTCTCACTAGTGAATTAATCAACACTATATAATATATGTAGAAATGGTCACTTGTGGACCACTGCAAACATACTATAACATGTCCATTGGTCTTTAAATCTCCCCTCAATCTGCAAACCTTCCTCTGAAGCTCAGAATTTCCACAAAAAATCAAAAGTTGACCAGATTAATTTTTTTTAAATTCCTGTCTTTTTCAGCACCCCTCAAAACTAGCTCCATTTCACTGATAATTCAACTGTATTCCTACCCATTTTCAAATTATCATATCTTCCTCGAAAATCACCCAGTGGCATCCAAACTTGGCAGAAGTCATGAACATGTTCCAATCTTGTCACCTGAAGGCAGAAATAAGAGAATGATTGCACATTTCCAAGTTGAGAGCAAACCGATTAACACAGCCCTAGTTTTTTACGGTGTAGGAATCTTCCTACCGTCATGGTCAAGGGAGGTAATTCTGTAGTGAGACCTTTAAGGGATTCAAGCCTATTCACAGAAGATAGAAGCTGTTAAATCGTGGCCAGTACCTAAGACTTCTAAAGAAGTACGCCAGTTTTGGGGTTTCGCCAAATATTACAGACGATTTATAAATGGATTTACTGCAATCGCTCGCCCTTTGAACACTCTTCCTACAAAGAAATAAAAACAGAGAATAGAGAAACCCGTAAAGAAAACACCTTTTATAAGGGAAAATGACCAACTGCAAGCATTCAATGACATAAAGTCGATACTGACCAATCCACCAGTTCTGGCTTACGCAGAGTACACACAGCCATTCAAGGTACATACGGACGCTTCTAGAAATGGTCTAGGAGCAGTTCTATACCAGAAGCAAGATGGAAAAGATCGAGTGATCGCCTTTACCAGTCGCAGTCTGAAATCTGCTGAGAGGAATTATCCGGCACACAAGCTTGAATTTCTTGCCCTCAAGTGGACTGTTAGTGGAAAAGTTTCATGACTACTTGTATGGTGGGAAATTTGTGGTTGTAACGGATAACAACCCTCTCATGTATGTCAACACAACGGCGAAGCTCGATACTACTGGTCATTGATGGCTCGTCGCCAACTACATCTACAAGGCAGTGTACAGAAGCGGACTGCAACATGCGGATGCAGATTGACATTCACGTAGGAAACATGAAATTACTAAAATTGAACCAGAATTCGTGAAAGCCATCAGTATGGCAGCAATAGTGGACACTGGCCCTTTCAAACGTAGTATTCAACTCCCGAAACGAAAAATACTACACGGAACCAGAGATACCAGTGGAAATAATAATAGCCAATACCCTCTCGACTAAAGATTGGATCAAAGCTCAAGGACAGGACAAAATCATCTCAGTGTAGTTGAATCTGTCAGAAACGGTTCGAAACCGGCTAAGCCGATCGACCGTTCTCTTACTGACATCAAGAATTACCTCAGACATTGGAATAATCTAGTGTTGATTCAAGGAGTCATTTACAGGAGAGCTTCCGTCTTTGGTTAGGACCGGCTACAATTTGTCCCTCCTGAGGGTGTTCGGCTAGAGGTTTTCAAAGCTCTACATGATGACCATGGCCATCAAGGGCGTGACCGCACATTATCTCTTTTCAAAGAACTGTTTTATTATCAGGGTATGGACATCAATATTGAACTGATGATAAATAACTGCGGAAGATATCTTTGCCGAAAGACTGTTTGAGAGTTTAACCAAACTTGCTAAAAATGGTAGGTACTTTAGAAGAGTATCAACATGCTGACTGGCAGGCGCATGTACCTACTTCGGTACATGCGAGACCTTCTCAATACAGCATACCAAAAGGCCAGAGAAGTTTCCGCTAAAGCAGGAAGAATCAACAAGAGTCGCTATGACGAGATGGCTCGAAGTTCTGTCCTGGCTCATGGAGACCGAGTACTCGTAAAGAATGTCTCCATTCGTGGAAATCAGAAGTTGAAGGATCGATGGGAATATGACCCATACGTAGTCGTTCGCAAACCGAACAGCGACATACCGGTGTATGAGGTCAAGCGGGAAGAGGCAAGGTTTAAAAATAGTAGAACTCTTAATCGCAACCTGCTTCTGCCCTACATGACCATCACAGATGCACCCATGGAAATCACAGAGGATCATGACACACAGACCTCTGGGGATAAAACGAGTCAACAGACTAACACAGATCGGTATGTGATACCCGTGCGGTGCCCACCAGGAACACCAGAGTTAACACCGCCAGCAAAGAGACCCCAAAGGAACAGAAAACCGCCAGATAGATATGGGAATTAAACAATGTAGGTCAACGACTACAGAATCAACCCTTTGCGGTATATATTCAGGTAAAACAAGTGTGAATATGTGTCTTAATTACTGCTATTGACTATTTTCTATTTGTTTTGATATTATTTATTAATGTAACATGGCGATTTCGTTACCTTTGGTTGCATAAATCATTGAATATGATGGATAAGTATTATTTACCATCCCTGTTGTTTATATACCGAATTTAATTTATGATTCGATGTCTTACTTTACAACAGATTGAGCACCTCCAATTGGAGGAAGTGACTATTTCAGCACGTTTCCATTTCAGGACTTTTTAATTATCTCAGGCATTTCTTTCTTTTCCTTACAGGTATCACGCTGAACAGAAAGATGGAAAGGCTGATTTTGCTATTTCAATGTTGTTAATGATTGCATTTGTGTACTCGTATGTGTGTTTGCATTTCTTGCAGCTCATGCGATGGTTTCCTTTATCTTAGTATATTGTTTTATTTTTAGCGGTTGAAATGTCGGGACGCCATTTTCAAAGTAGGGGAAGTGTGTCATAGAGTAAGTCTTAAACCTTACACGAATAATGAATAAAGTATATATTGATCCAGCTTGTTGGTTTTGATTTATTATCCATTTCAATCTAAGGGAAGTAATCTATTTTTTGACCAGTTAGTCAGTCCCTTTTCCCATACACACTTATATGTCCATTATCCGATATCCATTGTTCAGTATACTAATACCAAGTCCCGTTATGCTTTACTCACTAACTTTACTAACCTGTTGACGTATAGACGCATCTATATTTTGTGATAAATATATTATATATCTACGATATATTCTTTCAGGTTAGTTGAGTATTTAGATCATTGCTTTTACCCTGGATCTCGTATTATGTAATTGGCCTAATACACAGTTACTAATATCTCACTAAGGAACCATTTCATATCATTTCTCATTGTGTGTCTGTGAATATAAATCTTGCCTTCATGTATGTGTTTATGTAATTATATTTGTTAATGCATTCGTGGCATTCGCCATTTACGCCTGTTGACGTATAGACGCATCTATATTTTGTGATAAATATATATCTACGATATATTCTTTCAGTTCTCCTTTCGGCATCCATTCAGAGAAGTCTGTACCTGAATACAATCAAATATTGTTGCCACGTTATATCTGGGTAGTACAATTAAACACCACCGACTGAGCCAACCGTGACAGAGACACAGAGAGACAGAGACAGAACGAGACCGACAGAGAGAGAGAGAGAGAGAGACAGTGAGAGAGACAGTGACAGACAGAGCGACAGAGAGAGACAGTGAGAGAGAGAAAGAGAGAGACAGAGAGAGAGACAGAGAGAGAGAGTGAGGCAGAGTCAGAGAGAGATAGTGAGATAGACACAGAGAGACAGGGATGGAGAGCATGAGAGACAGAGACAGAGACAGAGAGAGAGAGAGAGACAGAGAGATGGAGAGAGACAGATAGAGAATGATAGATAGAGACAGAGCGATAGAGGGAGAAAGAAATAAAGAGAAAAAAAGCAAGACATATACAGAGCAAGACATAGACAGTGAGGGAGAAAGTGGGGGAGAGACAGAGACAAAGAGAGCAAATGAGGGATAGAGATAGAGACAGAGAGAAGGAGAAAGAGAGAGAGAGCAAGACAGAGACCTTCAGAGAGAGAGAGAGGGAAAGAGGGAGGGAGGGATTATATTTAGTCATACAGTTAACTTGCGATCAGTACAGTAATTTATTATCTATGTGAAAGGGGTAGGACATAAATGGGTAATGTTTGCTCAAATGCTGATAAGTCCAACTAGTTTAACCATATGGCATACACTGAAACATGGCTTGGCCTAACTAGCCTGGCCTAATTGGCCTGGCCTGGCCTGGCCTGGCCTGATCTTAAAAGTGTTTACCTTAATTGTTATTTTCCAGGTTATGTCCTTAGTCAGAGACTTCGCAATGAATGGCAAACTGTTTGAATCCTAAATAGCTAAAGTTGGTTGCATTGAAGTAGAATTGATTATGCGATGTCAATGGTACTAATCATGAGAAACGTGTAGAAGGAATAAGCAAACATATAATAGTGTGCAAATGGCAAAAACAATAATAGTTAGCATATATTCATATTAATATGAAAAATAAAGTGAATTAATGTTTAAAACTGATTAAATGATTGCGCGATTGATAAATTTGTGACAGGATAAATTATTGTATAACAATGGATTAATTTGTTGATTAGTATTGAAAAAATAAGTTGTGGTATGATATATTGACACAATGTTTTTTGAAGGGAGAGTTGGTGGATGGATGGTTAAATGGAATTGAATGGGTAGTGGGTTGATTGATAGGTGGATGCATGGATGTTTGAATGTGTGATTGGGTGGTTCCATTTTGGAAGGGTGGATATGTTGGTGTGTTGCTGGATGGTAGGGTGGGTTGTAGGATTCGCTATAAATATATAAATCTGAACATAATCAATTGTATTATAATTGTATTATATTTGTATATTGCTTCTAATGGAGATGTTGTTATTCAGTGTTATTATGCCACAAACAAATAAAGGATATGTTTTAAATGCTATATGTGATTGTTGCATTAAGTTTTTAGGTTACTTGTTTAGAAATTATATTTGTTTTCATTAATATATGCGATATTTGCTATTTCACAGTAGTAGTAGTAGTAGTAGTAGTATAGCTGTGAAAAATATATACATTTTAAACAAATGACTCCAGAAAATGACTCCAAAAACTGGCTTCAAAATTTGACTCCAAAAACTCATTGCAAACATTCACTCCAAAAATTCACTCCAAACAATTACTCCAAAATTATTTACTCCATCTCTCCACTAAATAACTCCACTCCACTCCAACACTCCATTCCAGCTTTTGAACCCATGCCAGTATAACGATAGAGGTATGACCAGGTCATATTTGTATGACAGATCTAGAACTAAACCACTTTTATCGCTTCACGATAAATACCGTGTACTAAACGCTGTATTAATTAACATAGAACGTAGTGTTGTTACATGAACAAAGGTACGTGTATCTATAATATTTACATTCTATTCTATTCGATTGATAATTTGTTTTATATCAATCTAATTAAGGTACCCTGTAGTGGGTTAGTGCCTACTGCACGTTACTATGGCAAGCCAAAGTGGTTTTTATTCGTCAATTTCCGATATCGGAATTACAATTTACGTTAAAGGTAATTGTATTTCCGATATCGGCAATAGTAATTCCGATATCGGAAATGGTAAAATAATTATATATAAAATAGCAGGTCGGATGCCTCCCCCCCCCCCCCCCACAGCCGCCCACCCCACCCGCTCCGGACCCCACCCCCACCCACTAGCACACACACAAAACCCGTAAACATCTGAATCCGCCCCTGGTTTTAAGCACATACATAGGATGCTGAATCCGGAACGAGGCTGTAGGGAATCGTTATTATTTTAAAAATAATGCAATTTCCGATATAAGTATTAGCGAATCATTTTCGATAACGGCAACTGTATTTCCGTTAACGGGAATTGTATTGCCGTTATCGGAAATTGAATTTCCGATATCGGATTTGTGTATTTGATTTCCGTTATCGAAAATAGGCTTTTCCGATATCGAGAATAGCTTTTTTCCGATATCGGCAATTGTAATTCCGATATCGGAAATTGCCTTTTCAATAATGGAAATTGTAATTTCAATATCGTAAATATAGCATTACCGATATCGGAAATCAATTCCGTTAACGGGAATACAATTACCGATATCGGAATTACAATTTTCGATATCGGAATTACAATTTCCGATATCGGAATTACAATTGCCGATATCGGAAATACAATTACCGTCAACGGAAATTGTAATTCGATATCGGAAATTGACGAATAAAAGACACTTTGGCTTGTCATACAAACTGTCTCACCTCTGTTTATGTGCAAATGTAAGAATTGCGTTATTATAACCCGAGTAAAGCAAGCTAATGTGTTGTCTTATACATTCCAACAGATGTGTATGTGTTTGGGAATATTCCCGTCAAATGGTTAAAGGAGACGGCATGCATGTTTATGAAGCACGGTATACAATAAGTAAACGTTGTTAACTTGTATTACGATAATGACATGAATGTATTTGACATACAGAGTCTGGACCAATGTGTGTAACACCCTAACGTCATGGTGTTGCTTCTCACATGCATGTTGGAATACATATAGGCAAGCAACACGACAACTTGCACGTACAAAAGAGTATGAAAGTGGACCTTTGGAAACGGCCGAACACAATAAATACGTGTCATGTTTGTTTCCACCGTAGCAATACGTTGTAATGTACATAAAAAACTTGTATCAGGTTTCTTTTAATAAATGTTTGTTTTAGTGTATATGCAGGGTAATAGCTCTGGATGTATATCAAATAAACTAACACAGCCATCTTTAACATTTTGTTATACACAAGATGGCGACCACATTCATCAAAATACGAGACGAGAAAGACGAAGGCATGGATCTATGTCAGTACGAGGATCTACTTCTTCCTACTTATTACTTTAAATCGGATCCTCAGACAAAGTTTGACGCCATGAAGATTATAGATAACAGGGACGGTGACGTGCTTCTGTGTTCTTATCCAAAAACAGGTAACTCATTTTGAGTTTAACTCAAAACTATTATGTATACTAGTATTATAGTATGTGTATCCTTTTATATATTACAAATTGAGAATTGCATGTCTAGTGTAACAAACAAACAAACAAACTGCAAAGACTCGGCTTTTGGGAAAACAAAATATCGCCACACTTTTATAGTCATCGTTGTCGTCATTGTCTCTGGCTGCTAGGGTGTTTAAAATAGATAGTAACTGAATTCGTATGAATTTTTTTTCTATGTATGTATGTGTGCGTGCGTTCGTGCGTGCGTGTGTGCGTGAGTAAGTGCGTGCGTGTAAGGACGGACGGATCAATTGATCGATCGATCAAGATCAGCCCTTGTACTTTAACATGTATGTGAGCCTTGAATATAAGAAAGAGACAACCCTCTTGTATATTTCGACCGCGAATATTGTGACATGTTATATATGGACCATGCTCATAATTACATATTCTAAATAGTTAGGACAGCCCTCGTAACGTGTATACGCATTAGAACGCCTAAAGCTATTTTAATGGAATGTTTACGAGTCCTGAAAAATGTAAGCGTTATACCCACGTGCGTTATGTCTCTTAATATTGGGACACCCCTTGTATGTGATGTTTGAATACGCGTCCTGAAACATAACGGTTATAACCACGTGCGTTATGTCTCATAATATTGCGACATCCATCATCATCATTTCTTACCATATCGAAACCTGAACTTTGTCATCCAAATGTCTAGCACTAATTACCACCAAAACTCCTTCTTCCCACGCACAATACGATACTGGAATGAACTACCACTAAATACAAAAGAGAGCTCTAGCCTTGACATGTTCAAATCTAGGCGCCAACCACCACTTTTTCCATAGATACAGTGTTTTTATTGTTTTTAAATTTTTAAACCTGTATTATATTAACTTCAGATCTCTTAATTGTCTTATGTGTTACCCTGACTTGCGCCTCCCTATTATCTACAATTTGAAGGATGGGAGTATTTTGCAGATTCGGATTCATCCATTGTATGTACTGTTTTGTGTTCTTCTTCATCTTGCTGCAGGCACACACTGGACATGCAATTTGATCAACTGTATGCTGAGACCAGGGTCAGTGGAAAACATGCCATCTGTCGGGCCTACGTTACTGGAGCTTTTTCCTACAGAGGTGGTATCATCGCTACCTAGTCCCAGAATATTAGTTTCTCACTTTAAAGTTGATCGTCTGCCAAGAAAACACATACAGACGAGAGGAAAGATTGTGTTCGTAGTGCGGAATCCTAAAGACACTGCGGTGTCCTTGTACCACTTCACGACGAAGTTTCCGGGAATAAACTGTAAACTGTCGTGGAGTAGCTTTGTCACAGCCTTTCTTAGTGGGCATGGTAAGAAACTGAATGGAATTTATTATTACAAAATGTACAATCTACATTGACCATTGATTATGATGTCTCTTACTAGGCTCATGGAATGTGTTTATTTATACCCTCGAGTATGGCTTCCATTACGTTCGTCGAATATTTTACCCTTAGGTTCATCAAATATGTTTGTCTTATGCCATCAAACATTGTTTCCATCAGACCCATCAAATATAGTTTCCATTATGATCATCGAATTCGGTTCATTTTGCCATCGAATATGTTTCCTTTGGAGCCACTGAGTATAACTTCCAATAGGCCATCAAATACTTTTTTGCTTAGAACATCGACTATGATTTCATTATGGTAATCAAATATGATGCCATCGAATATGTTTTCTCTTAAGGTAATCTAATATGGTTTCCCTGACACATTGGTTTATTAAACGCGTTTGTGGTATTTTCATTAATATGTGTGTCCAGTGGTTGGCTATTGTATGCTATAAAATTAAAGTCATGGCCGTATGGTATATTTTACATTTTAGTGCGTACATTTAGAAATATTTTTGATTAAGTATCGAAGCATTGGTAATTGCTTTACTTTATTTAAACGTGTGTGAATATTAAAATGTCATACCTTTCTGTTCCGTTCCGTTCCGAAAGTACCAATAGCCCCTTTTCAGTATTTATAGTATATAATCAGTGAATTGGTAGACTGCTGTGTATATATATATATTATTTGACGTGTAAGCTATTTTACATTGTTTCCATCACTGGACATGATCTTTGTAGAGTACTGTTATTTACCTAAATAATGTTATAATTTACTGTCAAAAACAAAGTCAACACAAATGCATTTAGTTATTTCTGGGACGTGCAAGCGCCCAAGACAATTTGTATGAACTGCTTGTATGAATGTAACACTATTTATTTAAGTTCCATGGGGGTCCTACTTTGACTATTTGAGGGCATGGCAGGCAGTTATAGAAGAAAACAAAGACCTGAATATACTCGTTGTTTACTATGAAGATTTAAAAAAGGTAATTCACCTACGAATTGCATTATATATAACACATGTATAACAGTAAGTATAAAGGTCGAACAGGAAATGTAGTTTTCACAGAACATAGTCAACCAAAAAGAAGGCATTAACACAAACAACAATTACAATGTTAATGAAAAGCCGGGCATATGACATCACAAAAAGAAACGGGTTGACAATATGGCTGCCGCCTTGGAACGGTCAATGGCAAAAACTGCCGCTTGGAGTTTAAACCAGGTTCATCAACCGCAAGTAATGAATTCTAAATCTATTTTAGTAGGGATGCATTTTCATGATTTTCGCGGCTTTCTCCAGCTAAATATTCAACGTCCAAAGAAACATGTTCCAACTTTTTGAGCCGTAATTTAAAATCTTATCCGAGAAACTACATTCTGTAAACATAGTATTTGATAGCGAAATGAATGGTTTATAGCAAGCAAAATAAACAATAATATATATATATATATATAATATTTCTTAAGGGCAAATGCATGAATCAAACATCATACATTTTAGTATAGCTTCAATTATTTACGTTGCGCAGTCTACTGGTACGTCAAAGATTTTTTAAAGCAAGTATATTTAATTGTTTATTTCCGAAACAACTCGCTGTTTTAAATATACTGAAAAGAAAAAGAAACGCATAATGGGTATTTCTGCTATATATTATATGTTTAATATAGTACTGCTAATCGAATGGTACAGGGCGACATTAGGCCTGTCCTTTCGGAAAGAAGGTTTAAACAGCACCGAACACACCAATGGTTAGCCCTTTAAAGTTTCATTATCGACAGAATGCGCATTTGGCTCAAGCAGGTGGGCAAACTTAGGCTTTAAACGTTGCAATCTCTTAACATTTAACACAATAGTGAACTGGCTTGACTTATTCAAGCGAAACTTCAACATTAATTTCGTGTAACAAGTATACTTTTATTAAAACATGTAAAAGGTCTACTACGTGACAGAGTTGTCCTGTCTGTTATTATCTGTAGCCCTTTTTTTGTACAAAACACGTTGAGATATATCTGGAATATTACGTGGAATTAGGTGTATATAATAGTGTAGTATAGGCAATATTTTGATTATGCGTTTCTTTTTCCTTTCAGAATTTGTCATTATGATGAAATGGCGCTATAGGTTGCCTTAAAGCTAAACAGTCCCTATTTTATCTAGTAATAACTGATAAATATGAATGAGTCACGTGTGAAGCAGTTTCAAATCGACGAACACTCTAAAAGTCGGTATATAAGACAGAACTCGATGCATAAAATTTCACATTTTTATTTAACATCCGTAACATCGATAAAAATACGGCTTCAGAATATATGTGATAAAATAAATAGATTCCCGGAACGGGATTTGAACCACAGCCTTGAACGTCTACGTTTTGAAGGATGTACGCTGAACCACTAGACCACGGCTATTCATTGGTATATTGTAGCATTTTTAACACTAAATAGGCATTACGTAATAACTATAATAATCAATTCCTGCGCTATATTTGCTCGCTTAAATACCCGATTTCGACATGAGCTGGTGATCATGAATTTACAAATAAGGACACGCCTACAAAGAAGAAATCGATTGATATAGAGACTGTGTAGCTTTTAATTAGCTGATACCGGATTTCTGTGTATGTTTCTTTTTTATGTTGGAGGAGTGGGGTCTATAATTTCCGAACATATTTTCATTAACTTTTGTTTCTGTAAAATGTACTGTTACCTATGTATAGGTACCATGTGCACTGGTCGACCTGGTCGATGTCTAAACAGTAAATGATTTCCTGCGCTATATTTGCTCGCTTAAATACCCGATTTCGACATGAGCTGGTGATCATGAATTTACAAATAAGGACACGCCTACAAAGAAGAAATCGATTGATATAGAGACTGTGTAGCTTTTAATTAGCTGATACCGTATTTCTGTGTATGTTTCTTTTTTATGTTCTATAATTTCCGCACATATTTTCATATAACTTTTGTTTCTGTAAAATGTACTGTTACCTATGTATAGGTACCATGTGCACTGGTCGACCTGGTCGATGTCTAAACAGTAAATGATTTCCTGCGCTATATTTGCTGGCTTAAATACCCGATTTCGACATGAGCTGGTGATCATGAATTTACAAATAAGGACACGCCTACAAAGAAGAAATCGATTGATATATTGACTGTGTAGCTTTTAGCAAGGAATTAATACATTATATTCAGCTTGGTAAATTTTCATAATTAGCTATTACCGGATTTCTGTGTATATTTCTTTTTTATTATGTTGTGGGTGTGGGGTCTATAATTTCCGAACATATTTTCATATAACTTAACTTTTAGACACAGTTAAATTCAGTTAGGTGCAGTCTTCTTGAGAATTAGTGTACTAATGTTCATATATAATAGGATTATTACTATAGTAACTTGTTCTGGAAGTTTGTATCACCTCGCGTAGGTAAATGCCAAAACAGGATCACACGAGAGGCGGGCCTGATCTGGCATTTACCTACAAGAGGTGATACAAGCTTCCAGAACAAGTTACTATAGTAATGATATTTTCATTATATACCTCTTTGCATATCATCAAAATAGAATACATGTAACAAAAACCCAAATGAAAACAAAATTGTATTAACTCAAAGTAGCTGAAAACCAACAAAAATAAAGACTGGAAAACATGTAGATTAATTAATTCACAAATGCACAAAACAACACTCTGATAGTTCACATTTCATGTTAAAACATTCATAGTTCTTAATTGATTACTAGCTCCAACATCTCAATCTGACATTTGTATTTATTGCACCTCGCAGAAAATCCTAGGAATTTCATTGGATTAGAGCTGTCACATGGTTACCCTCTATTATTCTATAGTGGGTCAGTAGATTTCATTGAGGGTCACTAAAACAATATGGACTACAATTCCGATTCAAAGTTTAAATCATTTGCAAATAGTTCTTTAAGGCTTTAGTAACAAACATAATAAGTAAATTTATAAAAATGTTTTTAAACTGTACCGGTCGTGACGTCAACATCATGACGTCAAATTGGGCGAACATCTCGATGACGTTGACACTCCATTAAAATGGGTTAAATATGGGCGTTTGCCTTAAAAAAAAAAGGTGTTCCACGCAATAAATCAGTTATTGGATTTGCTACTGACCCCCTACAGAAATATTTGGGGTCAGTCAGCTATCGCCTCGCCCCCTATAAATCTTACTGACCCCACATATTTCTGTAGGGGGTCAGTAACAAACCCAATAACTAATAATGGGAAGTTACAAAATCTATTTTTAGTAGCATAGTGGTATAGATTCAGAAATCCTCTAGAGGTGATGTGAATGTACTAGGTATATAATTATTGATAGGTTTATACATAGGACATACGACATTCATTTTTTTAATTGTCGTTCAGTAAGACATACAGCATTCTAATTACAAAATCGACATACAACATTCGACATACAACATTCGATATAAGACATTCGATATACGACATTCAAAAAACAACATAAAAGGTGAATGTCATTTCACGCGATCTACAACATTCTACATACAACATTTGTCATACGACATTCGACATACAACATTTAATATTCGACAAAAATCAGGTTAAAGTGAATGTCGTTCATGAGACATACAACATTTGACTACGACATTCGACATTCGACACATATCAGTTTTAAAGTGAATTTCGTTCACGAGACATAAAACATTCGACATATAACATTCGACATTCGACAAACATCAGTTTTAAAGTGAATGTCGTTTCACGCGACATACGACATTCGACATACAACATACGACATACATTCACCAATGGACAAACATCAGTTTGAATGTCGCTTCACGCGACATACAACATTCGACATACAATATTATGTATGATAGTTCTTGACTACATCCGGGACATTTGTCTAAGTGAAATCACATTCCGATTACACTTGAACAAATTCTTTTGGGCTGACGTTAAAGTCTCATACGTGATCCGCAGTGACGTCAAGGTCGTCTGGTTCACAAATAATGAGCCTGCGGTTTACCGCCATTGAATAAACTGCAGTTTTCTTGGGCAGTTTCAGTCCATTTGTTACGTTGGGACATGCATAATTAACGCTGTGTTCTCTAGTAAAATAAGTATCACTTTTAAAACAATTATTGTTGTTTAAGTATTTGACACCAGTAAAATTGTCGTTCCCTCCTCTTTCCAGTGATATATAATCATCCAACCTTTCTAAATGAAGCAACGTCGTGACAACTACCAAAAACACCGCCAGAACGCATTTTTGCAGTATACCACTAGCTGACGTGACGTCAGTGTGTCGCTTTAATAAAGTAACACAAGCGCCAAATTTCGCTATAAAACCGTTCTTCCAAACTTTACCCATGTGTTGAGGTCATAAAATGATGCATATATGCTAATTAAAACTGTATATATATCCACGGGTTCATAAAATATCCGCACATGAATATGTGTGAAATGAATTTAGAGTTGGTAACTTTTTATTCGAAGCAGCAACAACAAAAAAAGCGATGTTTTTGGCTGGCCGGTTTTCATGTTTATATTGTATTTCTAGAGTTAGGATTTGCAATTATATGTTAATTTTATATATACCTTATAGTTCGTCGATTTTGAAGCGGTGCGCATATGTTGTAAAATTAGCATGCTGTTGGCGGGTGTGTGACTTTAAGGTTGCAGAAAACTAAATACTTTCCCATAGACATCCTGTGGCACCTGTCAGCTAATATCTCAATAATTATACATCAGATTTTCTTTAAATTACCTTATTTCATAGATATTTCCATCACAAAGCCTTTGAAAGTGTGAAACAGACAACTTTTCCAGCTCAACCTCTCTGCACATGTCTGTGTTTACAAACGCTATTGAATCCGCACTAAATATTGACATGCAATTTCAATGGATGTTAAATTTTCAAAAACATGAAAAAATATTTGTTTATTTAATTTAATGATCCTAGCTGATGGGGATTATTTTACCTATAGTTTATCCTTCCTGAAAATGCATATTGAATATTTCAAAGTTATATCTGCTGACCTCTGTGAACTTTCACTTCTGTACTGAATCGACACAACAAAAGGCTGGGCTTAAGCCAGGCTATATTTAGCTGTACGCAACCGTAAACGACATTTGGTTTGAATGTCGAATGTTGTATGTTGTATATCGAATGTTAAATGTTGTATATTAAAATGTTGAATCTTGAATCTCGTTTGTCGAAATTTGTATTTCGAATGTTGTATGTCAAATATTGTATGTCACGCGAAACGACATTCACTTTACAACTGATGTTTGGCGAATGTTGAAGGTTGTATGTCGCATGAAACGACATTGATTTTAAAACTGATGTTTGTCGAATGTTGAATGTTGCATGTCGAATGTTGCAAGTCGAATGTATGTCTCGTGAACAACATTCACTTTAAAACTGATTTTTGTCGAATTTTGTGTGTCGAATGTTGAATGTAAAATGTTGTATGTCTCGCGAACGACATTCACTTTAAAACTAATGTTTGTCGAATGTTGAATGTTGTATGTCAGATGTTGTATTTCGAATGTTGTATGTCGCGTGAAACGACATTCACTGTGAATGCTGTTTTTGAATGTCGTATGTCGATTGTTGTTTGTTGAATGTTGTATGTCGCGTGAACAACATTCACTTTAAAAAGTAAAAATGATGTTTGTCGAATGGCGAATGTTGTATGTCGAATGTTGTATGTCAAATGTTGTATTTGTATGTCGAATGTTGTATGTCAATGTTGTATGTCGCATGAAAAGACATTCACCTTGAAAGTTGTATGTCGAATGGTGTATGTCGAATGGTGTATGGCGAATGTTGTTTGTCACGTGAACGAAATTCACTTTAAATTAATTTTTGTCGAATGTTGAATATCGTATGTCGAAAGTCGTATGTCCAATGTCGAATGTTGTATGTCGAATGTTGTATGTCGCGTGAAATGACATTCACATTGAATGTTGTTTTTGAATGCCGTATATCGTATGTCGAAAACTGATATTAGTCGAATGTTGAATGTTGTATGTCGAATGTCGAATGTTGTATGTCGAATGTTATATGTCGCGTGAAACGACATTCACTTTGAAGAATGTTTTTGAATGTCATATATCGAATGTTGTATGTCGAATGCTGTATGTTTTACTGAAGGACATTTTAAAAAATTGATGTCGTATGTCTTATGTCGTATGTTGAGCCAACTCCACGCAGCTAACTAAACAAGACTTGTAGCGCAACCTATACGATTTTCCTTCTATGTTCAATGTAAATATACGTTAAAATGTACAATGTTATCAATATATAATATATTTTACATTCTGAAAGGAGAAAACAAACGTTTCCTTCATCCAATTTTAGAAGCCAGAATTTCAGTTTGCATTGAAAATCAAGAAAATGTTTACATTAAAAACACGGACTTGCTGGGTTATAGGCTTTGTTTAGTATATAAATCAAACAAAAAATCCAAAAAGTATAAACATTTTATATATTGCTATGCGCAAAAGCAAATTTAAAAGTAAGGTTTACTGTCTTATTACAAACTTATATAATACATGTACATGTTTGACCCAAAATCCTAATAATAAGTTTGTAATCATTGTGTTTAATAGTGTTTCAATAAAAGAATAATGTTATATCTGTTACATATGGTTCATATCGTCAGAACTGTTTGCGAGAATTGAAAAGAATCAATGATTTCTGGGTACCGGCGATAATGATAACCCTACCGAAAATATGAACTATAATTTCGGAATAATACAAATATATGTATAAATAAGGTTAAGCGTCTTTACCTTTTAATAAATATTATTTCAATTAAAGCTAAACGTGCATATATGTTACATCTGTTTCATATCTTTAGAATTGTTTGCCGGAGTTAAGAAGAATCAATGACTATCTGGGTACCGACAATGATGACGATCGTCTACGGGAGATTATGAAACGCTGCTCTCTACAGACTCTTAGAGCTGATGTGGATGACGGTAAAACGAAGACTCCGTTCGTTAACAAGGGGGGAAATTCCATCTTGTACAGAAAAGGTTTGTAATCAGTATTATCGTATAATTAATATCATATTTTCTTTAGAAATGAAGACCTTTGCTTCGTGTGTAGTTATTTTTGTGTAGAAGGTTCGCGGTTCATTATAAAACTCACCGCTTCTTCTATAATTCGTAATTTCTCTTTTTATAATGCCCGTGTTTTAGTATATAGCCCATAGCCTCGTATATACTTTGTCTCCTGTGTTTCATTAAAAACAATTAATTACATTGTGCATAAATATTATCTGTGTACAAAGTCAACATTCTGGTAAATGTTAAAGAAACTAATCCGTCAAATAACAGCAAAATTACACACAAGACCGTGTATCAAAACTATATCCAGGTGTTCAGGTTATATAATAGTGTATTTGTGCCGATTAAAAAGAACAGTTTATTCACGGGCTCTTAAAATACCTGTGATTGAATATCCTTAAAGAACATGAGATAGTAACTCTTAATAAGACGCTCCAGTTTTGGGTTTGGCCAGGCTGGTTATTGTATATATAGATTTTGTATTCTCAAAATATGCAAGTTAAAAACGGTGTACATATGTTGTAAAATCTGGCTGTTGGTGGGGGATAGCTACTTTAATAAATACTGAAAATGGGGTTCTTTGAATATAGGTAGTATTATTGTGGAAATGCCATGTTTTAGTTCAAATAACTTGGTTTGTAGATAATATACAGGTAAGCTGTAGCTGTGCAGCTAACCAATTAGAACATATTTTTTGGGGAAAAACATATTTTCTTTAGAATATCAAGTTTATTCAACAAGTCCCCTGTCTGAAGATGTGGCCTCGCCAAGAATATCAAATGTCTACATATAGAATCAAAGTATCGAAGGTACTGAGACCATGGTGAACTATGATTTGTGCATCCATGTAATGGAAGGTTTCCTTCTAATCACGCATGACATGGATGGACTGAAAATGTGCCAACTCTTCTTAATAATAATACATCATTGCATGTAATAATACATCAATGCATTGTTTAATGTATCTGGAAGTAAGGCGATTAAAACTACATAAGGTAAGGTATATACAGGAATAAAAAAGGGAACAAAAGGAATGATTGGTTATAATGAAAATTAATCTCTGAAACGCTTCATCATATCTGAACCATATCTTCACAGGTGTTAAATTGTATCAAACAACATCACCTGTCATCACCTGTCAAAGTTTGAGTCATTAGAAATAAATATAGCGACGAAAAGGTCAAGACATCTAATTTTGCCAATTCAAGGAGAGGTAATTCATAGACTCTTTGACCAACATGGCTAAATTGAAATAGGATACAACCTTGCATTTATATCGACCTACTATGCAAGTATGATTAAAATCAAATGAACACGAGTGTAGTCTGAAAGACAGCCATATCCCCCGCTGCACAAAGATTTATAATATGCAAATGTAAACATGGAATGTCACTGTAAAGTGACAAGTTCTCCATGAAGTTTCCTTGTTCCAAAAAGTGTGACCTTCAACTGAAAGAACATTTGTTTTACAAAAAACTTGAAGTAGAGACATACAGACTACACATATACAAAACATAACTAAGAAATCTTTGTGCTCATTTGATTTTAGCGGAGTATCCCTGGTCTCGGGATACCGTTGTGATTTAATCTCACAACTCGGAGTGAACATGATGTTCATACACAATTATGTCGTTGTTATATTTTTCAACCATGTATGTGAATTGTATTCTGTTAAGGCCCGGGCCTTTTGGCCGAATAGGTAGCTACGCTACTGAGAATTTCACGATTCATATCCCTAATTGTAATTTTTACGTGGATTTTTGTTTAAGTCGACAAATCGTTTGTTGACAATAATCACCAAAGTCACGGTAAATTCCGTTTACTACCTTAGGCCTAAACAAGAAAGTGTTTTGTTTCCTGTCACCCAACCGAATCGCCGTTTCAACCCCCAACACAACAACGTTTTACCCTTCATTTTGTTTGTTGTTTTGTTTTGGTTTTTGAACATATTTGTGTTTTGGCCTTAACAGAATACAATTCAATCAGTTTTGCATGTAATTTGAAAATTGTAATAAAAGGTAACATATTTGTGTTTAGATCTACTCTTGTTTGTGTAATGTATATCTCTCTTAATGCTACAGTCATACGTTCGAGTCCGGCTTGTTCCACGTTTGCACATTGAACAATGTTTGACAGCTACTCACTAACGCGCGCCAGGACTGGTTCTACGAGTTTGTTTCAAAACGGATGAGCTCTTCCTCTGCCTCTACCAAATTGACGCATAGATAAAAGTCGTAAACATCTTTTTAAAAAATCCCCCCACTCTCCACAGACACACACACAATTTGTTTTCCGACTAAAGTCTTAAAGGAAGTACATCAGGCTTTTTATGGGGGTCTAGGTGTCCGATTTAAAATCGACAAATATTAATATTTTTTATTCTACATGACCAAAACATAATGAGTCTACAAAATCTTTTATTTGCAAAGAATTTCATTCTGCACAGCAATATGTGCTATCCTAGGTGACGCACCAGGGTTAATTTCAGCATATTACGTGCGATTCCACCCTAGCTATATGATGTTCTGAAACTTTAGACATTAACAAAATGGTTCTAGCTTTACATTTTGATTGATAGTGTTTTATATCGTGAACTGGGACAATTTTATAATTTAAGATGTTTCTAGAAAAATCCTGATGTACCCCTTTTAAGATTATTGGGCATGAATTAAACAAACTTTTTTACATAAAAATGATATAATTAAAATAAAAAAATGGGGTCCCTGCTCAGATTCGAACCCATCCCGCTCGCTTTATAATTTTCTGGGACTGCCGTTCTCCCGACAGATTTAACACTCCTTTACAAATTTTGATGAACTGTAATGGGACTTATTCTAAAACCGGAGTGTCCGAATAGACCCGGTCTAAAAATAGTCACTCGGAATCAAATGACGTCATATATACCCAGTCAGATCTTGTTGATTTGCATTCGGCCTTGCCGACACGATTGGCACAATATTCAGGATTATTTTACTACCGAATCAGTCATTTTAACTTCATAGCAAGGGAGGTAAACAAACTTAAGAATATTACACCGCGTACTACAAAGAAAGCTAAAAATCTTATTCCGGAGAATGGGCAGGAGCAACTTTTTACAAAGGATAGTAGCTTATGCGATGACCATTACTGACCAAACCTATTAAATATTATATGAAGACTATAAAGGTCATGTATATTTTTTAAATATATAAATCCAAGAAAAATGGAAGGTATACGTTTGATGGTGTTGCAAGAGAAATAAATTATAAAATTAACTGGTTACACATCTCAATACACTATCCTAGGAGAACAATACAGCGTATGAATACATTTTACGCAAGATCACGTGATGATCACGTGATGATGATTGATTGATCTATTTATAGAACGCACAGCAAAACGATGGAACAATAGATGAAATAGCTACATAAACAATATATAACTTAAACAATGTATCAAGAAAATTATTTGAAATTTCTGAATGACATTACCTTATTTGTATCCGCACTAGAAAAGAAGAAACACCTGTTAACATATGGGTCTTCTTTTCCAGGCAATGCGTCGATTCATCAGTGAGGCTGTAGGGATTTGTGAAAAAACATGGTTACTAAAGCTTGGTGAACAAGTTCACCATCCTAAAAACAAAAGGGAAAATAATACTATTTTTTCAAGAGCTATTGTATGTCGGCAATGTTTTTCTTCAGAAATAATCCTTATATACTAGAACATCCAGCTATTCAAAGTTAACATGTCTCCGAAGGGAAGGATGTCCCGTTCCATATTTGTATATGGCGAAATATAGGGACCCGGTAAACATGCAAAAGAAAAAACTCTCACGAGAACCATTTGACACTGTTTGCAGTATTTTAACCGCATTGGACTATATTTACAAAATTAAAAAATCCATTTGAGCGCTACAGGAGCCTCTAAGTCTTTTCTTGTAAATGTGTATTATTGAATTGTTAATCAGATGACAGGTGTGAGGAAAAAAGAAGTTGCCTATTAATAATTGCTAAAGTATTCGTTATTTGAACGTTGAATAAAAAAGCGCATGGTTTCTTCAAATGTTAAATATTGGATAGGAACATGTTACTTATTTAAGGATACTGTTTTTTCCATAGTTGATGTTTTAACAGAGAGACCATGCCGTTGTTGTTGTTTGTTTTATACCTGTGTAGATATCTGCAAACCAGCTTTAACTTATACATTTACTATGATAATAATATAAACCCTATGAGTATTTAAAATTATAGTTTGGGGTCAACAGATATGTCTGATATAGATGAAATAATCGCAGATGCAAGTTGTCTCATTGTTCTGAGAAATAGATTTGGTATTTATTCCGAACAAAAGAGTCATACTAAAGTACCAAAATGTCACATTATTCTCGATTTCCATTCCAGGAGAGATAGGAGACTGGAGGAACCATTTCACGGTAGCACAGAATGAACTGTTTGACAGGATTAGCAAGGAACAACTCAGGAACAGCATGTTTACGTTTCAGTATGAGTAGGTTATTGTTGTATTACCATATGTCGTATTATAACAGACACTCTCTTACCACGCACTGCAGTCTGGAACACTGACTGCTGCTGGTCAGTCTCCTATTTACACTACAATGAATAACATCGTAATTACAGATTATTAGTTAGAACACGTTGTTCGTTCTTATTTAATTATTGTCCTACTTTAACACCGTTAAGACTTTAACATAACATGGTGTCAGGAACAGGATTTAACCTGCAAACACAAATCGTTGGAATTTAAAAAACATTCAACAAAAAAAAGGAATTACAAAGTGTGTACATTCAGTTTGAATTTTTTAACATTACCAACATGGATCTGTCCGGAATTCCAACACCCCACATGGACTGGGAATCAAAAAACTTACCAGCAAGTTGGAAAAAATTCCAATTTGCTGGTCCCTTAAAGCAAAAATCAGAGGAAGTGAAAATCACATATCTACTTTTATGGATTGGTGATACCGGTAGAGACATTTTTAATACCTGGACAAAACCTGAAGAGGAGGAAAAACGCCTAACTCCACTTTGTGAGCGATTTGCCAGGCACGTCCAGCCGAAGCTAAATCCGGTGTTCGCTCGCTTCAAATTTAACAATGAAATCCAAGGAAGCAACGCAGTGGATCAATTCATAACACAGTTGAAATTGTTGGCTATTGACTGTCAGTTCAATGACGCCGACGACATGATCCGTGATAGAATCGTATTTGGTGTAAACTCCAGGAAAATACAAGAACGCCTCATAAACGAAGGAGAAGCACTGACAGTGGACAAAGCCGTCCAGATATGTCAAAATTTTGAGTATTCTCAAGAACAGCTGAAAACAATGGCATCATCAACTTCCGCCGCACCAAAGGTTCACGCCATCAACCGCTACCAGCAGCGCCGACAAAGAGGACCAGGACCTGCACCGAAAAAAGGACAGCCGACGGGACCTGCAACGAACTCATATCAGAGACGAAAGGGACAGTGACGAAAACAACGAAATGTGACAATTGTGGATATACGCACAATAAAAACAAGTGCCTTGCACACGGGAAACAATGTAACAATTGCAAGAAATGGAACCATTTCTCCAAGATGTGTCGATCAAACTCTGTGAACGAAGTGTCTGACAATCTCGCGAATTCGGAATATTACATTGACTCTGTGTATTCTAAAATTAGGAATAATCAGGCATTTGTGGCAATTGAGGTAAGCAAAAGCTCTATTCAATTTAATCTGGACACAGGTGCACAAGTAAATATTATACCACTAAATATTTACAACACATTAGGTGTAGTCATTCCCCTAAAAAAGCCCGTAGAGTTGACTGCATATAACGGCAGTAAACTTAACACACTAGGTTATTGCTCCCTTCCCTGCAAGTACGATGAGTACATGCGTACTACTGACTTTTACATTGTAGAGACAAAGTCACCAGCAAGTCTAGGTTTACGGTCATGTATTGACTTTGGACTGATTAAGTTAGTGTACTCCCTTGATAAGGACGCGTCTCCGAGACACACGGACGACATGCATTCCTTGAATAAGGAAGTCATACTTGCCGAATATGCCGATTTATTCAAAGGCATAGGTCAAGCCCCCGGTGAATGTGACATTAAGATTGACACGAATGTACCCCCCGTAGGTCACCCACCTAGACGAGTATCTGTCGCACTGCGTGACAAATTCAAAACGGAATAAGACCGCATGGAACAAGATGACGTAATAGCGAAAGTCACAACTCCAACAAAATGGGTCATTTCCATGGTCATTGTTGAGAAGCCGTCAGGCGACCTCAGGGTATGCCTCGACCCGAAAGACCTAAATAAGGCAATAATTCGCCCTCACCACCCTATGCGTACGTTAGAAGATGTCCTTCCCCAATTGAGTGGCGCTAAGATTTTCTCAAAATTAGATGCTCGATCTGGATACTGGACCATCAAGCTCTCTGAAACTTCGTCGTTTCTGACTACATTTAATACCCCATTTGGACGGTATCGCTTTAAGCGCCTTGCATTTGGCCTTAAGAGCTCCAGGATGAATTCTAACGCATGATCGATGAATGCTATGAAGGTTTGTCAGGAATCGCCGCCATTGTAGACGACATTCTTGTGTACGGACGTACACGTGAAAAACATGACCAAAACTTGCGTAATGTTCTGCATCGTACCCACGAAAAGGGAATTGGACTTAATATTGTTAAACTCCTTGTTGGTGTCACAGAAGTTCAATACTTTGGACACATACTGACGTCCAACGGACTCAAACCTGACCCCTCCAAGGTGTCCGTCATTAACGACATGGATCAGCCGCGAAACCGCGCTGAGCTCGAAACCGTTCTTGGCATGATAAATTATCTGTCAAAATTCGCACCTAGCTTAGCCGAGGTCACAAGCCCCTTACGCTCTTTGTTAGCCAAGAATGTAGAATTTGCATGGGACGAGCCCCAAGCAAACGCCTTTCAAAAAGTCAAGGAAATCCTTACAATGTCATCAGGACCTGTTCTGTCATATTATGATATGACAAAACCGCTGACATTACAGGTTGACGATTCCAAATTTGGACTAGGAGCGACCCTCCTACAAGACAATAAGCCGATTGCTTATGCGTCCAAATAACTGACACAGACAGAGATAAACTATGCGCAAATAGAGAAGGAAATGTTCGCAATACTTGTCGGCTGCAAACGCTATCATCAATATGTTTATGCGCGCAGAGTTGAAGTGCAAACGGATCATTTGCCACTCGTTTCTATCATGAAGAAACCGCTATGTGCGGCACCCCCTCGCTTGCAACGCATGATGCTTCAGTTGCAACGCTATGACCTAAACCTAAATTACCTTCCAGGTAAGAGCATACCTGTCGCCGACACACTGTCACGTAAGCCACTTGCTGACGTACCCCGACCTGTCCGAAGGTATGGATTTACATGTGCACACTGTACTGTCCGGTTTACCTGTGAGTGATCGTAAAATAGAGGAAATACAGACTCAAACTGAGCAAGATTCACAATTACATTGCCTCAGTGAAGTTATTCTCCAAGGTTGGCCCCATCTAAGAAAACAATGTCCCGTACAAATCTTAGATTACTGGAATGTCCGTGATCAATTATCAGTTGTTAATGGGTTAATCATGAAAGGGGAAAAGATAGTCATTCCTCAAGCACTCAGGTCAAAACTGCTTGATAAATAACACACTGGTCACATGGAAATTGAGTTATGTCTAAGGAGAGCTCGTGACGTCATGTTTTGGCCACGGATCTCAAAAGACATAACTGAAATGGTATCAAAATGCTCAATCTGCCTTGAGCACCGAAATTCAAACCCCAAGGAACCCCTCATATCACATGAGGTTCCCACTTATCCATGGCAAACTATCGGCACCGATTTGTTTACATGGGACAATAAGGAATTTCTACTGATGGTCGATTATTTCAGTCGCTACATAGAAGTTGTTCAGATTACAAGCTTAAAGAGTAGCACTGTAATTCATCACATGAAGTCAGCATTCTCACGCTTAGGCGTGCCAGAACGTATTATCTCGGACAGTGGGCCCTGCTATAGCTCCAAAGAATTTATTGAATTTGCACTCTCATGGGACTTTAATCACATTACGTCCTCTTCAAAATACGCGCAATCAAATGGACTGAGTGAAAAAATCTGTGCAAACTGTCAAACGCATATTTACAAAAGCAAAGGCCGATAACAAGGATCCTCTGATCGGATTACTTGAATACCGTGCCACCCATCTTGATATTGGGTATTCCCCAGCAGAACTACTCATGGGGAGACAATTACGTTCTGTTTTACCTGTAGTTAAGTAAAGGTTAGTCCCCAGGGTCCCCAACACAGGTTAAATTCGAAAGAATATTATGTCAAAGAAAATGAAAGGGAAACGGTTTTATGACAGGAATGCAAAACCTCTGAGCCCCTTGTCAATTGGAGACACAGTAAGAATTCAACAATCTAACAAATTGTGGAAACCTGCTGTCGTAGTTAAAAAGCATAATGTGCGATCCTACTCGGTTATGACAAAAGCTGATAATGCCATTTACCGTAGGAACAGAAGACACCTTCTTAAAACAAAGGAAAATATCTCACAGTGTCAATGTGAAAGTTCACTTCCCGCCAAAGTGCCGCAAAGAGAAAATGCCTCTTCAAATGCCACAAATGTGTTAAAACAAACCACTTTCATAAATAAAAGTACAAATAAGCGCATCATACGATATGGCAGACGCATTAAAAGCAAAGTTATTGTGTCTAACTAAACTGTCAAGTTAACCCCTTCCTGGTGAATGCTCATTAGCCCGGTCAAGGCGGTCACATAATCAGTGTAATCATCATGGAACTACCATAAACTTGGAAGCATGTTGGATTAAAAGCCGATTAATCAACCTCAGTGTGCCGCCGGGAGATGTAAGAAAATCAGCTATATCACTGACACTCTATATAAAGTCAGATCTAAATGACGTTTTAATGGACCAAAGATCATCGCAGCCTGCGATACTGGAGATTAATCACCAGCTGGCAAACTGACCACGAACGGAGCATTTGGATATAAACAATAATTAATTCTGCCAGGAATTCATTTTATATCTATGAACTTGTTATACGCATTCTTATATTATGAAAAAACTTATAACTTTGAATTTAAAAAGGGAGTTGTTGTATTACCATATGTCGTCTTATAACAGACACTCTCTTACCACGCACTGCAGTCTGGAACACTGACTGCTGCTGGTCAGTCTCCTATTTACTCTACAATGAATAACATCGTAATTACAGATTATGAGTTAGAACACGTTGTTCGTTCTTATTTAATTATAGTCCTACTTTAACACCGTTAAGACTATAACATAATAGTTATCATAGGACAATGAATCGGAATGAAGATTGAAGAACATCAAGGCATTAAACATGGCATGTTTGAATTTCATTGAGAGAAGCTCGTTATAGTATTATTGTCAATTTCAAATAACAGAACGGACATTGCCGCTGTTCACATATATATGTATATTACGCTTCATTGCATTCACTTGATACTTTCTGTTGAAAGACTAACACCGGATACGCATGCGATAATTGCATAGCTTTTCTTGCATACCGGATTATAAGAATCTTTCATGGGTATCCGGTGAAGATAGGGTATTCCAACCTGAGGTATAAGTGTTTTATCGGAACCGAGGCTCTGCCGAAGTTCCGATTAAAAAACATACAGTGGGTTGGAATTTCCTATCTGAACCGAATACCCATGATAGATTCTTTTTCTTGCATATCAGACACATATTGTGCGTTGACGCCGCCAGCTACTAACGTCTTGCATGTTTTCTTGTATACTGTATGTTGGCGCGCGTGAATTTGATCTCGACCCTACGGTGAGATGGAATATCTAAAATACTTTCTTCATACCGGACAAAGTTATCCGCCATTTTACCGGCGCTAGATATTTCCATCTCACCCTAGGGTTGGGATAAAATTCACTCGCGCCAACATCCGGTATGCAGGAAGTTAGTAGCTAGCGGTGTCGACGCACACCATGTCTCTGATATGCAAGAAAAAGAATCTATCATGGGTATTCGTGCGAACGCTGTAGTAGACCGTTCGCATGCTCTAGTAGAGCGTTCGCACGCTGTAGCTAGATCGTTCGCACGCTGTAGCTAGAGCGTTCGCACGCTCGCTCTAGTAGCCGTAAACTGATAATGGCATTGTGTTCAAATGTAAGAACACTCAGTATATCTTTATAAGAAAAAATCTATATTGAAATATAATTCAATAAGTTCTTTCATGTCCACCATGATGTATTAACTTAGCATAACAGTATAACTGTACTCGTATCTACGAAGGCCCTTTTGACTAACTTTTATTTCACTTCATAATTCCTAATTCTGAATGCCGAATTCTGAATTCCTTAGGTAAATCTTTTAAATATTGGGTATTGTACACTGGAAACCCCAGGGGTCATGGGTTCAAATCTCACAGGAGGCATATTTTTCTTGTTATGCCCACCGAAGGGAATGGGGGCATATAGTAGTCACACTGTCAGTCCGTCCGTCCGTCCGTCCGTCCGTCAGTGCGTTCGTCTGTACTATCTTGTCTTGTATTTGAGACCTATACCTTCAAAACACATTAAACTGTACTCAAGGGCTGACGCGTCGCCTTCGCCGCCATCGCCGATGCCGGAAAAGTGATTTAAAGGAAAACATTTCCCGACGTACGGACGGACACAGGTCACCCTTTGTATCTCACTCCCAGCAATCAACGGTGGGGGCATAATAATTATAAATTTACTAATATAGTTATTATAATAGTTTACCAGACAGAATATACCCCAAAACTAAAGCGTCGAATTAAGAGTACTCATAAATCATTTTACGGATATGTAATCACGAGTATTTTAAGAACCCTTGAATGATCAACTAAATCACCCATATCTGAACTTTCATTGACTTTTATTTGAATTATCATTGTAACATAGATACAGAGAAGATTACGTTTTTATTGGGCTAGCGGAGTTTTAACCACAGGGTAAACCACATTCTGTGAAGAATAAAACCCTTTAATCGGAAGATGAAGTTCACATTTAATGATCACGGTTAGATTTACAGACTTATACTCTATAAGCTAGGTCTTACATACAGGTTCTACTACAGATAAGGGTGCACATTTGTGTTGCAAACATCTAAAAATAAACATTATAAACGTACAATGCCTTTTCTTTTTCTTCCAAGAGGTAAAAATGCTGTGGTCTCCTTTGTGATTTTAGTTCATGGATTTGTTCAGTTTGCAATATGTAGACATATACTTAAGTTTTTAATTATTTAAGTTTAAAAATCCTATTCATAATAAAATTTGAAGTGATTTTATAAAAAGTGTACAACTATAAGCCATAAATGATAGACCCACTGGCCTTGTCTCAAAGTGCTCTCATGTTCTTAAATAACAACAGCATTTTTTTTTATAAAAATCAAAGTAAAACTGTGAACCTGTAGGGGCCATATTTGACCCTATAGTCACCAATTTTAACTAAGGTTTTCCTAAATAAATCAAATATGTAATAGTGTGACCGCCGGGAATTAAAAAAATAACTTGATAGGGGACAATAAACTTACGCTATTATATGACTCTATTAACATATATGACCTCGTGGGGTGGGGTGTGGGAACTGTTGAGAACCATACGCTTATTTTACATGTAGCTGTAGCTCTTGTAGTTTCAGAGAAAAAATATTTTTTTAAAGAAACCAGATTTGTATTCAAAAGGGGGAGATAATTCTAATAACAGTAATCAGCTACCCTGTTCACACTACTATCATGGATATTTTGTTTTTCTACAAGGTACTCAATAACGTGGTACTAGTAAGAATTTGTCCCTTGAGATGGTAACAAAAAACTGTATAACTCATGGCCTATATTCTTTATAATCCCAATTAATTTTGTGCCATTAAATAGTTCATGTGAAATATTTAGTTCATCTGGAAGAAAATAGATGCTTGAAATCCAACTAATCTTATTTTTTTCTAATTAAATGTACACTTTCATGAAATGAATTTGATAATAATTCCGATTCGGTAGAGGAAACTCTTTGAAAATATTTAATATTTGCTACCAACACGTCTATGAACATAGAGTATCTAGCAAGTTCACCCAAAACAGCATCGTTTGTGGCCTTCTTATGCGTATTTAAAATATATTTCAAAAATGTTTATCACACTCCATATTGGAAATAGATATATCAACATTATAGTCTGTTGTTTTAATAACTGAGGAAGCAGTCTTTATTGTTCCCCAAAATTCACAGCCATATAAAAGGATTGGCTTAATAGTATGACATGCTACAACTATTTGTGAAGGTTCATCTGAAGCACTGCCTTCTGATAACAGCATGTAGACTACATTAATAAGTGATGTTTTACTAGTTCATAATACCCCATTATTATAATACTTCGATTATTACTCGATACTGGTAGATAACCACACAGATAAACACTGTATAATATAAATGATATATAGGATGACAAAGTGCAGTTAGAAAATGAAAAGTAAAACAAGCGTTCATTCGTTTTCAACATGCAAATATGTTTGTTTCGTATCTGTGTCGTGGTGAGTAGCCAATGATATTCCAACGCAGGGATATAATAGGATTATTACTAGAGTAACGTGTTCTGGAAGTTTGTATCACCTCGAGTAGGAAAATGCCAGATCAAGGATCACACGAGAGGCGGAGCCTCGAGTGTGATCCTGATCTGGTATTTATCTACGAGAGGTGATACAAGCTTCCAGAACACGTTACTCTAGTAATGATCCTTTTATTATATACCTCTTACACATCATTAACATAGAAATATTTGCATTGCTATTGCATACACATTCAATAAAGCATATTATTTCTCGATAAAGTGCAGCGGGAAAATGTATGTAGTTTTAAGGTGTTGGTGTTCATTGGTCTGACCTACTTGTTTTGTTTGTATGACGTAACGTCGTCTTGACGTTCTCGCGCATAGTGGCGTAAAACTTGCTTGAATCATTGGAAAAACCGCTGTTCTATTTTTAGTAAGATAGTGATACTAATTCTATTTTTAGTAGCATAGTGATAACCTGTAGTGTGATACAGATTGTTGTATTCCACTGTAAGAAAATGAAGGTACTATGTATATATTATTGATAGGTATATAATAAGTTTTCTTCCCACAGGGTTGGTGGAGTTTTACACAGAGTGTAGTTACAGGTGCAGGAAACATCTTTGAAACAATTGTACTGCTGTCATTATTGCCCGAAAACGTCTGAAAATATTACGTATCATATTAGCTGCGAGGAGCATAGCGCCTAACACAGAGCGAAGACGCGATCCTTTTTAGAGTAGGTTGGTGTCCTACCTGTAATTCAAAACCAAGGAATCGTGTCTCGGTGGTAGGTATATATTACCATAGGAGTATATATATGTTTTATAGGGGTTCTAGCTCACAACCAAATCACCCCAAATAATTTTCAGTTTAAGTCGATTTAACTGGTTATTTAGCATGTTACAGGCGCTAAATAACCCAAGATTTTAAACTTGAATTGTGAAAATGTTTTAAATTTGGATGTTTAAATTTTATTACAAAATAGGGGTTAAACATCAAAACTTAGGTTAACGAACTTTTTTGAAAATATGGTACCGAAGATTGCAAGTTTTAATTTTCTTTATAATTACTTTTTTAATACAAAACAAATTTGTTGATTTGTTATCAAAATTACACCCAAATCAACGATTTTCCGACCTTGAATACAAAGGTGGTGGATCATACTCATACACATTACTAAAACAATTCATGACACACTTTTTAGACTCTTTTGTAAGGTTGTCATTGTTTCCTTTCTTCCCTGCTCCACTAGTTCTTTTTTTTGAACTTCACTAATTTCAAGTTTTTTTTGTTTGATGTTCTGTTTCAAATTATAGTATCTCTCCAGTTCATCCAAAACCATCTGGAACTCTTGTTCTGATATCTGTGCATCACTCAACGCTTTTGATATTAACTGATTTATACTATTTAACTTGGACTCTGCCAAAGTTTTTATTTCATGATGTTTTTGAGCTTTTGTATTAAGCCTGCGTCTGATAAAGTTAATACAAACACCCGTAGCTCCATATACTACTGCTGCTATTTCCAAAGGTAACAAAACTGGAACAACAAATCCAATCCCAGCCATAATAACACCCGCAGATATCAAGGTAGTGTCAATTCCATCCGTGGTATTAATACCACGTTTATATTTTTTATAAAGAGACTGACGTATATCTCGTTGTGTAATTAACTTTTTTTCAATCTCTGAAATCTTTTGAAATCTATAATTGTGTCCGTCTTCCACTGGCAACTCAGGATATATACTTGGTGCTGTCGGTTGCTTCATTTCTTTATTTAATAATAAAAAATTCAATTAATTCAATTAATAATGATGCCACCGTATTTACAGCGGTAGCGTTGGCAGTCTTGCATACAAAGTTAATAACAGAACCAGCACCAATATCTAAAGGACTATCAAAGTTATCATGATTGCGTGGGATGATGTGAAGCGTTATGCCATAATTTGGTTGTTCAACACCATTGACAGAAACTATTACAGATACGTCACCAACTAATCGTTCACTTGCTAAACCTATTCCCATAATACGACCACGGCGTGTCATTACATGCCCCACATTTGTTTCTGCTCCACCGTTACCAAATGAGAGTATTATATTCAACACAAGTGGGCCCTTAGCCTCCGCAAATATTGTTATAATCCCATATTTAAGATTATCAACTCTATCTCTCAAATGATTTAACTGGTTAACAAAAGGCACAACTCGCCTATATAAATCTTGAACATTATTTATCAAAGCCTCTAAGTCTTCTGATTTTTTAGGGCTTGGTGGTCCAAATATACTCATTGTTTTTTTTATAAAAATATATTTTTTAAATAATTTCTAAAACACTACTCATAGGTAAACCGTGATTATTTATCTTGTTGCCATGCTAATCTCTGACTTCTATTTTTAATTCAGAAATTGCACCATTTGAAAGACAGTGATATTCAGGATAAAAACGTGTATATACTATATCTCCAAACTGCTTATGTACTACAGGCATAACCCCTATAATAGTGCTTGGTGCACCATTGAAATAATTACTACTCGTATTAACTTGTTTCAGATGAACATATAGCTGTTTATAAGGAGCTAAATCAATTGTGTGATCTCCAATACGACTTTTAAACCATTTATAGTCCTTGAATCCCAGCATCTTTGAAAGACCGCTTGATAATCGTGTCTCTATTGACGTATTTAAAATTGCTAAAGCACTTTCCGCATGAATGGATAGGGTAATATTTTCATTCATCAAACTAAAAAATTCTGCCAACTCTTGAAAGTTATAGAGTCCATCCGGTATACGATGCGCATCATCTGGTTTTTTTTGTCTTTATGACTTCATGATCAATATTATACCAACCAATAGTGTATGTAAAGAAATTTAATCCAGCGCGCTTAGTTCCATCTCTATTATCGATATACTGTTGTAAATTAATAGAGTTGTCTATGTTTGAAATAGTATGAAACATTTTTTTTAATATATATATATAAAAACACAAATAAAAATGATTTCTAAAGAATTCAAATATAACCCAGATGCTCACTATTTAAATACTTTCAGCAAGAAAGTGATAGATATAATAAATCAAAACATAGTCATTACATCAAACGGTAAAGGCTTTAAAGCATCATTCCCCAATGTTTTTGAAAAATACAAACTCTCATACGTCAAATCAGATGCTATAGTCCAACGCTGGGGAACATATTGGATGTTATTTTGGCAGAATCAGTTAAATTTTGCTATTTGGTGTGCGACAACTGGGTGTGGTATTGATTTCAACAATCATTTGAAAGCTGATGCCCTTGTTGGTTCGTTATTTCGATTTCATGTCTATTACCAAGTCAGAAGAATATTATTTGAGATGAGTGTAGCAATGCCGCAAGACTCACATTGGAATGCATTTACTAACACATATAACCGAAACGCATACGAGAGAATATGCAAGGAGTTTAACGTTGACTTAAATTCAGACTGGAGACAGAAACAAAGCTATAATGATGGTCTAGGAACAATTTATAATTACTGGACAAATATTGGTTATCATCCTTTGATAAATACTGTATACAACAACAAAACGATGAGTTTTACAGTCTATGAGAGTGATAAAACATATCACATTGATTACATTGCACACGGATCTGAGGCTGATAATAGTTGGTCTACTTTTATACTAGATAGTTCATCTGGTTTTACAAGAGCTGGAGTAGAAAGAATCAATGACAGCATAAGAACATACTGCTGGGCAATTCTTGGCTCACAATCACAAACAAGAACAGATATACTTGGAACTGGAACGGCATTTGATGCTCAAAAACAATTTCTGGCAAATGTAGAGGACGCAATAAACAGCCCCATTGACTTGCCCAGTCAAATTTCAAGATATGAAACAACCCTAAAATATGCAAGAAGTAAAGTAAATTTTGTTTATGGAAGTGGATTGTACATGTCTCCGAGTGACATGTAGTTGAGAATTGGAACAATACAAGACTACAATAATGAAATTGTAATAGCAACCGGTGCGAAAGCATTAGGATTGAATAATGATGTGAATGTAAAACCAATACCAAAAATTGTTCAACCTTTTCAAGGCACCACAACAAAAACATTTCTGCCGGACTTTGATTAATCATCAATACATAAAACTGTAGAGCATAACCCACCAGAAATTAAAAAAAATAGCGATTGAACACGAAGATAACAAAACAACTATAATTGTTGGTTCTATAGTAATGGGTCTTGCTGCATTACTTATTTACGAGATTTACTAAACCACTCTTTGGCTGCCACATACAACAACCCGGAAACAAACAAAAGCAAAGCCCATAGATTGTTACCAAGCCAATTAATAACATTACCTGTTGCAGATAAAAGCCATGATACTATTGCACCAATAACTCCTGGAAATGCTGCAGCAGCTTTACCAGCTAGGTTGGCAAGAAGTTTACCAAGATTACTTAGGGTTTTTTTTATCCAGTCCTTGACACTTGATGGATCAGGTTTTGGAGTTGGAGTTGGCGCAGCACTTGATGTGGGAATAATAGAATTAATTATCACCGCAAGAATCATACCAAACGCAGTTAGGATAATAACAATAGTAATACCTTGCTCCCTAAACAACGTTTTGGTTCTCTCACCAAGAGTTGTATCCTCGTTTAACATTTTGTTTATTGTTTCTTTTATTCTGCTTACTTGGTTACGAAAAGCTTCTCTGTTCTCATTGATGGCATCCATTCTTGCACCTCTCTCAACTTCAAGATCTTTGATGCGGTCGCTAATTCTATTTATCTGGAATTCATCATTATCAGTCTTAGCTTGTTCTAACTTTTGTTTTTCTCTTGTTATGTCTTTATCAAGTTGTGTGAGTTTTGCCAAGTTATTGGTGAGTTCTTTCTTGACAGTTGTCATCGCTTTTACTATTCCATCCATTTCACGCTTGTCTATATTTGTTTGTGTTTCAACATCAGGACGCTCATCCACATCCCAGTCATAAATTAATGTCACTATGTTATCCATTGATGTCTCTATGTTATCCATAATATGTGATAAACCTTGTAATGGAATAGCATCCATATTATCTGGTAAATCGTTTCTTGTGCTCTCCAACGCTTGTCGAGCTTTTTGTGATAATTTTGTTTTACTGTCATACTCCGGCAAATTCAAAAGTTGTCTTATCGCCCTTGTTCCCCCAGAGCCAATTACCCTGTTATATTCATTTACCAAAGAACCAAGAGCAAGAAATGTTGCATCACCTTGCCTGGCAGTTATTCTTATTTCTTTATCACCAACAACCCAGTATAATGTTTTACCATCACCTGATACTTTAAACTGGTCATAATCCATTTTGTCCGGTGCCATCTCATATCGTTTTCCCATTTCATCATAAAAAGATTTTACAAGATTGTTTTTGTGTGATTCAAGTTTGGATTCTCTCACTTCCCCCCTAAGTTCAGCAATATGGTCGCTTTGATTAAGAAGACTTATTCGGACAGGCTCATCAGGCACCATTGGTAAATCATCATCATAATATTCATTATAATCATCTGGATCGTATGCAAGATTGTCATATTCAAATCCTCCTTCAGCCATTGTTTATTTTATTTAATTTTAAAAAATATATTTAAAAAATAAAAACAATGTCAGCTTACGGAAACAAACTCAATCCTTATAGAAAACTAAGAGAACCTCATGGTGCCAAGGGCATCCGCACAAGTGTAGTAATAACTAATAATCAATCAACAATAGACCAAAACCAGCAACTGCTTGTGAAATTTCCCAATCTAAGTACTAATGATATGATAGTTCCACGTACTGCTCGTCTTGCCTTTGAAATAGAACTTAAAAGCAGAACAGACGCCAACGCTACTATATATCGGAATCTGGGTAGAGCAATTGTGAAAAAAATGACAATAAAAATAAGTGGCAATGAAGTCATGTCAATAGATGACAGTGATATATATCATTGTTATGTAGATTTATGGAAAAGCCCTACCGAACGAGTAAACATAGCTTACCAAGGTATTGGTAAAGCAAACATGTTAAAACATAGAGTTGGTGCGGGCGATGCTTCCTCAGACACCGAAGATGAAGCTGTAGCAGCAGCTTATGGAAATAGATTTTGTATTCCACTGGACTTTGAAATGTTAGAAAGTCATATGCCATTTTATCAAGCGGGGCTTGGTGATAGGCTAGAATATGAATTAACGTTTAACAATTATAACTAAGTTATCAAAAGCAGTGATGTTGATGCATCTTATGTAATGAAACATATCTGCTTGGAGTTTGATATGGTTAGTGATGTTGAATTAGCCAGACAAATAAGACAGCAAATCAATGGTAAGATAGTATTTATGTATGATCGTATCTTGCGACATAGAATAATACAAGCAAACAAATATGATACCCTTTGGAATATCAACATTAATGTACCAGCACGGAGCATGAAAGGTATTCTAATGCTGTTTGAAAACCCAGAAAGAACAGACACTGAATTCTTTTACAACCCAACGATTGAAAAGGTTGAAATGACAATAGAGGGCGTACCAAATCAGTTGTATAGTCAGGGCATGAAGGCATATCAACATTGGGATGAAATCAACAAATACTTTGCCTTGACATCAAAAAGAAACAAAGAGACAGATATAGTGGAAAGGACTTATACTTTACCAATGTTTCTCTTGAGACTTAACTGACAAAATCATATGCTTTGTGGCTTGACCTTAGAACATGTGATGAAAATTTATTACACGGCAGTGGAAGAAAAATAGAAAACGGCAGGGATGGCATAACGATACTAATAAATACAAAAGCAGATGCAGATCAACCTTTAAATGTTTATCTATATATAATACAACACGCGCAAATCAATTTTGAAGATGGAAGATACACAGAAATACGATACTAGTTTGCACAAACAAAAATATCCTAAATATCCCCACAGTGCCATTATCTGTGGTCAGACAGGCTGTGGTAAAACAGAGTTTGTTTCTTGACATACTTGAATAAGAGTATGTTGGAGTTTTTGAACATATATGTATATTGTGTCCAACCATAGAGTGGACGAGGCTTATAAAAAATAGACCCTGAATAGGAGATGTAAGAAACCCGAGAGATAAAAAAATAACAATTGTCAATCCTGTTAGCAACGGTAAAGAAATGCTACAAGAACTGTTGCGTTTATTTTTCAAACAATATGCTGGCAAGCCCACACTATACATGTAATAGATAGAGTATGGTTTCATTGAGTTGGTTCATTTAAACATCGAGATGGGCGTAGCCCATCGAGGTGTTTAAATTAACCAACGAGATAAAACCATACTCTATTTGTTTTGTAGCATGTCCATTTCAGCTCTATTTCAGTTATTCTAACTGTTATTCTCACTGTTATTCTCACAGTTATTCTGACAGGTCTTATTTTCAATTAAACGATTTACATCTGTGTCTGAACAAAGAGAATTGTCTGTGACCATGCTACAACATTGATGATTGCTCCGCTATAAAAGAATTAACAAAGAAAAAAGATATGTTGTCAGAGTTGGCATTTTCTGGTCGTCACGCCAAACAATCAGTGTGGGTCATTTCACAGAGATATAATTCTAAATTGAAAGATTTGAGGGAGCAAGCAAAATGGTTGTGTATGTTTTACACAAAAGACAGAGATAGTTATGAAAATTGTCTGAGAGAAAATGATGTTATTCCGACGTTGGAGGAGAGAACCAGAATAAGAAAAGCTTTAGCAAAGACTAAATATTCCAAGTTAATTTTGAGGACTGACCAACCAACTGGTTATTGGGTTGAATAATATGTTTAGCATTGCTTTGTTGCTAATAGTAATAATTACAGCAAAGTAGCAATGTTTATAGCAATGCTCATAGCAAATTAGTAATGTTAATAGAAATGCTTGCAGCAAATTAATAATGTTAATAGAAAAAATAGCAATGTTAAAAACAATGCTATTAACAATACTAACAATAACTAGTTGTATGAATATCGCAGCTGGTTGTTTTGTATTTTATATTTATTTCAAGATAAAAAATAAGATTACTAATATAAAAATGAATGCGGAAGAACTATTACAAAATATATCGGAACAGACGGAACCAGATGAATCAAAGCAACAAGACACAAAAAAAGAAAGATTATCAGCCATAGTGGCTGGCGGCGGTAGTCGTCAATATTTGGGTAAAGACATACAACTCACGAATATAGATAGCATGCCCCCGGATGAAATTAACAAACTTTACTGCAGATATGAAGAACGTCTTGGGGCAAGCATGACCAAGACTTTAGGCAATTCTTTTATTAACTTGTATGTGATGGGAGTATCAAAATATTTTAATGTAACCAATCCACCAAACTGAAAGAAGATTTGGAGGAAGACCCATTTATTAATCATGCTTTAACAAGTGCTTGTTGTGAGTTGTATTACAGGTATGGGATGTGCTTAGCACCATTTTACAGCAATACTGACAACTGTTAGACATATTGATTTTAATAAAAATAAAACTATAGATAATATAAATGGAGAACCAAGAGAGTGAAGTTATACCTATTGAGGTTGTTACACAACCTGTTGAACAACAAAAAGTAAAAAATCCATAAAAGAATAGAAGCTGGGAAAAAAGGAGCAGCGGCAAGAAAGGCAAAGCGTTTGCTTCAGGATGCACAAGATGCTGCAAAGCAAGATGCTGCAAAGCAAGATGCAAATGAAATAACAAAAATAACAATAGGTGAAGAGGAACCAGCAAAAATCAAGATAAACGTATACAAAAATTATATTCCACCGTGTGTGGTTTTAGTAGGCATTGCTGGGTTGACTGTTGCTGTTCCTGCGGTTGCACCAAAACAACCGTTTGATTTTTAGCTCTACTGGCCAAGGGCCAGCAGAGCTTATGGGATGGTGTGTTGTCCGTTGTCCGTCCGTCGTCCGTCGTCCGTCCGTTAACTTTTGCTTGTGTACCCTCTAGAGGCCACATTTCTGATGCAATCATCATGAAACTTTGTCAGAATGTTTGTCTCAATGAAATCTCGGTCAAGTTCGTAAATATGTCATGTGGGGTCAAAAACTAGGTCACTAGGTCAAATATTGGAAAAACCTTGTGTACACTCTAGAGGCCATATTTTTGACCCGATCTTGAAGAAACTTTGTCAGAATGTTTGTCTCAATAAAATCTCGGTCAAGTTTAAAAATGGGTTATGTGGGGTCAAAAACTAGGTCACTAGGTCAAATACTTGAAAAAACTTGTGTACACTCTAGAGGTTATATTTGTTACCCAATCTTGATGAAACTTTGTCAAATTGTTTATCTTATTTATATCTTGATCAAGTTCGGAAATGGGTCACATGAAGTTAAAAACTAGGTCATCAGGTCAAATATTGGAAAAACCTTGTGTACACTCTAGACGCCATATTTTTGACCCGAGCTTGATGCGACTTTGTCAGAATGTTTATCTTAATAAAATCTCGGTCAAGTTCGAAAATGGGTCAAAAACTAGGTCACTAGGTCAAATATTGGAAAAACCTTGTGTACACTCTAGATGCCATATTTAGACCCGAGCTTGATGCAACTTTGTCAGAATGTTTGTCTTAATTATATCTTGGTCAAGTTTGAAAATGGGTCACATGGAGTTAAAAACTAGATCACTAGGTCAAATACTTGAAAAACTTTGTGTACAATCTAGAAGCCGTATTTCTGACCCAATCTTGATGAAACTTTGTCAAAATGTTTGTCTTAATTATATCTTGTTCAAGTTCAAAAATGGGTCACATGGTGTTAAAAACTAGGTCACTAGGTCAAACTTTGGAAAAACCGTGTGTACACTCTAGAGGCCATATTTTTGACCCGATCTTGATGAAACTTTGTCAGAATGTTTGTCTCAATTATAGCTTGCTAAAGTTCGAAAATGGGTCACACAGGGTCAAAAACTAGGTCAAATACTTGAAAAACCTTGTGTACACTCTAGAGGCCATATTTCTGACCCGATCTTGATGAAACTTTGTCGAAATGTTGTCTTATTTATATTTTGGTCAAGTTCGAAAATGGGTCCCATGGGGTCAAAAACTAGGTCACTAGGTCAAATACTTGAAAAACCTTGTGTACACTCGAGACGCCATATTTTTGACCCGAGCTTGATACAACTTTGTCAGAATGTTTAACTTAATTGTTTGTCTCAATGAAATCTCGGTCAAGTTCGAAAATGGGTCATGTGGGGTCAAAAACTAGGTCACTAGGTCAAATATTGAAAAAACTTGTGTACACTCTAGAGGCCATATTTTAGACCCGAGCTTGATGCAACTTTGTCAGAATGTTTGTCTTAATTATATCTTGGTCAAGTTTGAAAATGGGTCACATGGGGTTAAAAACTAGGTCACTAGGTCAAATACTTGAAAAACTTTGTGTACACTCTAGAAGCCGTATTTCTGACCTAATCTTGATGAAACTTTGTCAAAATGTTTGTCTTAATTATATCTTGGTCAAGTTCAAAAATGGGTCACATGGTGTTAAAAACTAGGTCACTAGGTCAAACTTTGAAAAAACCGTGTGTACACTCTAGAGGCCATATTTTTGACCCGATCTTGATGCAACTTTGTCAGAATGTTTGTCTTAATTATATCTTGGTCAAGTTTGAAAATTGGTCACATGGGGTTAAAAACTAGGTCACTATGTCAAATACTTGAAAAACCTTGTGTACACTCTAGAAGCCGTATTTCTGACCCAATCTTGATGAAACTTTGTCAAAATGTTTGTCTTAATTATATCTTGGTCAAGTTCAGAAATGGGTCACATGGTGTTAAAAACTAGGTCACTAGGTCAAACTTTGGAAAAAACGTGTGTACACTCTAGAGGCCATATTTTTGACCCGATCTTGATGAAACTTTGTCAGAATGTTTGTCTCAATAAAATCTCGGTCAAATTCAAAAATGGGTCATGTGGGGTCAAAAACTAGGTCACTAGGTCAAATACTTGAAAAAACTTGTGTACACTCTAGAGGTCATATTTGTTAGCCAATCTTGATGAAACGTTGTCAAATTGTTTATCTTAACTATATCTTGATCAAGTTCGGAAATGGGTCACATGAAGTTAAAAACTAGGTCACTAGGTCAAATATTGGAAAAACCTTGTGTACACTCTAGAGGCCATATTTTTGACCCGAGCTTGATGCAACTTTGTCAGAATGTTTGTCTTAATTATATCTTGGTCAAATTTGAAAATGGGTCACATGAGGTTAAAAACTAGGTCACTAGGTCAAATACTTGAAAAACCTTGTGTACACTCTATAAGCCGTATTTATGACCCAATCTTGATGAAACTTTGTCAAAATGTTTGTCTTAATTATATCTTGGTCAAGTTCAAAAATGGGTCACGTGGTCTTAAAAACTAGGTCACTAATTCAAACTTTGGAAAAACCGTGTGTACACTCTAGAGGCCATGTTTTTGACCCGATCTTGATGCATTTTGTCAAAATATTTGTCTCAATTATAGCTTGCTTAAGTTCGAAAATGGGTCACACAGGGTCAAATACTTGAAAAACCTTGTGTACACTCTAGAGGCCATATTTCTGAGCCAATCTTGGTGAAACTTTGTCGAAATGTTGTCTTAATTATATTTTGGTCAAGTTCGAAAATGGGTCCCATGGGGTCAAAAACTAGGTCACTAGGTCAAATACTTGAAAAACCTTGTGTACACTCTAGACGCCATATTTTTGACCAGATCTTGATGAAACTTTCTCAGATTGTTTATCTGAATTATATCTTGATCAAGTTTCAAAATGGGTCACATGGGATCAAAAAACTATGTCACTAGGTCAATATTGGAATTTGCTTGTGGGCACTCCAGAGGCCACAATTTTGATCTATAGGAGAAGAGAGCTATATCTAGCTATATCTATCTAAATCTATAAGAGCTGTTTTAGCTAGTAGAGCGTCCACAGGCCCTCTTGGGCCTCTTGTTCATAATTTATTTTATAAAAATAATCATATAAAAAAAAATGGCAACAAGTATTGACGGAAAACAAATTGTAAATATGGTGTATCACGCTGGAGTGGAAACACTTCTAACTGTTGGATATTCTGAGATTGGCAAAAAAACTACTAAAAAGACCAGCCCCTAAAGTAGATTTTAATATCACAGATGTTGGGATGCTGTCTGTAGATATAATGTTAGGAATGGCTGCAAAGGATATGCTGATTAAGCAAGGTATTATTCCTGCGGATATTATGATATAATTTTAAAAAAAATATGTATAAAAAAATGGCAAGCGCAGTAGCAATGATGATAGTTGGCGCATTAACAAACGCATTGGCGTTTAGCGGTTCAAATTATTTCTTTTCAAAAAAGGGAAGTCATTCAGATGAGGAAAGACAAAGGCATGACGAAGCAGTGGAACAATTGGAAGCAGCACAAGCGGAGTGGAATAAAAAAAGAACAGAGAGATTAGATTTTATTAATAAGCAACTGCAAAAGGAGCACCATGCAGAGCAGACTTTTGATGATGTAGACCAGGCTATGAAACAGTATTATTATATAACTGGTAAACATTTGCTTTTGGAAACGGAGCCTAATTTGAGTGATTTTTATACACCATCTCCGGATCAACAGAATAGAGAAATTACGTTTATTGTGGTGGGCATGGCTGCAACTGGATTTGTGGCGTATAAATTGATTTCATAAAAAAAAAAATTAAAACTATAATTACTTTGGAATGACTAAGTTATAAGTTATATGTTTACTTTGGAATAACCTTTGGAAAGACTAAGTCATATGCATAATACCTATATATTTTTTTTTTTTACATGGTTTCAATCCAAGTGGTCGAATATAATATGGTGGTGTAGCACTCTTCTCTATTTTATTTTTAAGATGATCAGGCGCCCATACACCGTTATCTAATAATGTCAATACCATGGATGGACCATATTCAGTATCCAGTATTTTCGTATCTGCAATAGTGTATATTTTATTTATTTCCAAGTCTGTCCCTTTCTTTGTGCTATTTTGATTTTGCTCTTCAAGCAGTTCATCAAATCGTGCAGTTGTGATATCCATTTTTTTCTTTATAGTTATATATTTCAATCTCTAGTAAAAAAAAATGGAAAAGATTTATTACAGCCCAAAAGGATTTTGGAGAGGTTACTCAGCAGTTAAAAAATTGGCAAAAGAGGCTGGTGTCAGTAAGAAACAGGCATTAGAATTTTTAAAGAAACAAGCTGTGTGGCAGATTTATTTACCCGCACCAAAGAAAATAATTAGACCCAGGTTTGATGTTTCTGCTAAGAATGGAGTGTATCAAGCTGATTTGTTATTTCTGCCGCATGATACCTTTGGCTTTGGTCGTGGCCGCAAGACATATAAATATGCATTGACTGTGGTTGATATTGCGAGTAGATACAAAGAAGCAGAGCCGCTGACTTCCAAGGATAGCAAAGAAGTTGCTAAAGCATTTGAAAATATATACAATCGGCATTTGAAATATCCAAAATTATTACAAGTGGATCCAGGCTGAGAATTTATGGGTGCAGTATCGCAGTTGATGGCAAAACACAAAGTAAATATCAGACGAGGCAGAACAGAAATACACAGAGACCAAGCTTTAGTGGAAAGATTTAACAGAACATTAGCTGAAAGATTGTTTGGTTATCAGTATGCTAAGGAAATAGATTCGCAAAAACGCAATAGAGAGTGGGTAAAGAGATTACCAGAAGTTGTCAAAGCAATAAATGTGGAAACAAAAAATACCCCTCCTGTTGAAACAAAAACATTAAAAGATGATCATATATGTATGAATTCAAGTGTAAGATATTTATATCAACCCGGGGAACAAGAAGGTGGAAGACGCAGAGCAACTGATCCAATGTGGAGTGTAGATATTCACAAGATTAAAAGTTATATGGTGACGCAAGGCATAAGAGTATATTATTTAAAATTACCAGCGCCGCAAAGAGGATTCGTTAAAGTAGAACTACTTATTGTTCCTGCTGATACCCAAATTTATAAGTTTTTATAAAATACATGTGCATCAGTTTTAATTCCATCTTCTCGTATATATCTTTTTGAGTAAAATGGGGATAGTGTAACTTTGTTTACTGTTATGCCATATATTTGATGCTTTATTGATCGCATCATATTCATTTCATGGTTATATTTTTTCTTGTTAAATAATGCATCTTTATAGTTTTCAAAGTTTATATGTTTTTTAACTATATACTTTTTTACAGCTTTTGCCTTTTTGATAAGCTGTTCATCAGCTCTTAGAATAGAATATAGTTTAGGTCTCAACCCAACATATTCAACTATTCTTAGAATAGAATATAGTTTATGTCTCAACCCAACATATTCAACTATTGGAACTCCGGCACATTCGTCTTTCATTTTACCTAATACTTTTTTATTTGTATCATCGTGTAGGAAATGGTTTTTTGGATAATCGCTCAAATCATATTCATCTTTCATTTCAAACATATCTTTGTATACATCTTCTGTTTTTTTATGTCTACAAGCAAGCTGTCAGTATCTGTGTATAATAAAGTACAGTTATCTCCATACCTTTTCTTTAAAGTATTATAGTACCAATCATACATAATATATTTTGATAAATCTAATACTGACATTCCAACATAAATAGGTTTGTTTAATTTTAATTTTGTTTTGTTTACATGTATTGCCGATAATTCATCTGAAAATTTTATGCGCCGGTTAAAGTTTGGTTTTGCTATTATTTTTCTTATTTTTTCATTATTAGAGCCGTCAGTTTTTACTAATTTTATATCAGTCCGCTTACGTAAATTTTGCATTGTTTTTTCAAATACAGAGTTATTCATAGGCTTGTAAAAATCTTTTGCAAATTGTGATTTAGCTTTTTTTCTAAGTTCTGTGTTTAAATTTATGTATGATTCCATCCAAGGTTTTTCATTAAATTCTAGCACCCTATGAATTTTTGTTAATTCCATCCCTAATGATAAATACAACTGTAAATTTTTATAATGTAATACATATTTTGTTTTGTCCATAAGAGTTGGTACTAGTTGTTCAACCATAACATCATTTTCTATCAAATCTATTTGGTATTTAGATAACCATTCTTTTTTTACTTTTAATCTTTCTGGGGCAAGTGGATAATCATTATGATAATCGTGAATTTCTTTAGGATGTTTTAAATCTACTTCAAAAAAATATCCTTTTTCTTTTTTAAGCTCTTCCAAAGTTTTTATTTCAGCCCTTAAATCCAGAATATGGAAGTGATTGACACATAGCCTTTCCATAAAGGTTGTTTTCATCCAAATCCATTAAGTAGTTGTTTTCTTTATCAGGGTTATAATCAGCCGCATAGGGATTATTTGCTTTTCCATATCGGTTTGCTACCATACTAATTCCACCACGCATACCTTTTTCTACAAACAAATGCATATTTATATCTGTAAGAAGTTCTAGTTCTATTTTTGAGTATTTTAATAAAGCATCCCAAGATAAACCTGGTGCAGTATAATAATACAATGCATCAAGTTTATATGATTTCATACATTCTTTTCTAAAAGCTTTAAATACATCTGCCAACAAAGTTACATCAGTTTATAGATATAAATCATGATAGTCTCGAAGAGTTTTACAATTTAATTCTTTCCATACTTTTTGAGCATGCTCGTAATTTTTTTGGGTAATACCTTCACCTCTAAGTTTAGTGTAAAATGCTTCAATTGGTGGTAATTGTGTTTCATTAAATTTATCCATGCTATCAAAATATTCATAAGGATAAACACCTTTTCGTAAAAGTAAATCTGTGTGTTCTTTAAACTGATCTTTGGTAATTTTGAAATCTGATTTGTCTGTTGCATCAACTAGTTTTTCTAAAGAAGAAGCCATAAATTGAAAACTGTCTAACAATTTAAGCTGGCCGACACTAAATGATATGTATTTTTCAGCATTATTTGGTATGCATGTTATATTTCCTTTAATTTTTTGTATTTTTTGCATAATCAAATGACTATCATATCCTTTGAGGTTGTGAAATATGACAGGAATTGAAGTTTGGCCAGGTTTTAGTTTTAAGTTGCAGTTTTTATGTGCTGCACCTCTGTATTTTCCAGTAAAATGGCAATGGTCTCTTACTTTACAGTTTTTACCAGATTTTCTGCCTATTTCATTATCACATATCCAACATTGTGTAGCTTTTTCATGATCTTCCTCATTTTGCTGCGTCATGATTAATGGTTTTGGGTGAGCAAATATATTATTAATGTTGCTCTTCTCACATTCTAGGCGATTTAAAAACACTTCAACAGCATCTTCACCTCTGTAAATAACAGAATCATTAGCTTTGTTGTCATATCTAACAACTTGGTATCCAAATCCACAAGCTTCGTGCACATTTTGAATTTCTGATTTTTTTCCAAATTGTTTTAATTGTGGTTTAATTATGCTTTCAAAATCAGCATATATTACATAAGGAATATGTATTTTATTTTGGTAGTTTTTAAATTTTACAATATTTTTACCATCTTCTGGCTTCTCGATTTTACAAGATGTTTTGTTGATACCCTCACAATCTTCTTTGTGATTTATTTGTAAGTCTTCTCTTGAAAAGCCGTAAAGACAATGATCACAGAAATAAGTTTTGCCTTTATATTTGTTTTGATCGTATAACAGTCTATTTAAGTTTTTAATCCAGCAATAGTGACTCTTTGTAACATTTTTATCAGATATCAAAAGTAGATTAATTCTATTAATATCATTTGGTTGTTCGGATATTTTATATGGGAAAATATTTATTTTTTTACTTTTTTCTGATATGGTATATCCGTAAACATTAATAGCAATATTGTTTAGTTTTTCTACTTTTGAAATTTGAGATATTGGTGTAGGACAATCAATTTTATATTTTTTTAGAAAATCTATAGTAGGATATTTTGATAACCTATCAGTGTTATTATCTGCTGGAGTTAAAGCAGAATTTACAGCATGAAACAAACATTGATTATCGTTATTTTTTACGTTATTATTGCTTTTGTGTTAGCTAATTCTACAGGCAGTGGAATATATGAAGAACCTTTTAACGGCTCATATTTTGCAATATTTAAGTACAACTTTACACAGCGGTCAACTTCTAATCCAGATGCTGTGTTTGTAAATCTTTCTAAACTTTCTTGTATAAATGCAGAAGATTCGTCATAAAAAAAAATTCAGAGCTTAATATTGCTTTTTGTTCACTAAATAATACTGCAGTGGTGTATTTTTTGGTAGAACCATTATCTTTAAATAAATATATAGTAAGTCCTAATTGAAACTTTAATCCATTTGTCTCTATTAGCTCTTTAATAATTTGTTTTGCTATAATGGATTTTTTATCACGAAATAGTTTTTGAGGATCTTTGTATTTATTTACAGATATTTCGTATGCTCTAAAATATCCGCATTTTGGATTGTCAACTAGTTTTAATTCTGCTTCATTTTTTTTATCCTTAAAAACTTGTTTCAGTTCGTTTATTACATTTTTTTGTAATTTTTTATATTTTTCTTTTTGGTCGTTTATAGCATCTTCTTGCTTTTTCTTTTCTTTTTTTTTTGTTTTTTTACGTCGTCGTTTATTTCTTAATTTTTCTTGAGTTTTTAAAGCTTCTTCAGCTTTTAAATTTTCCTCAGTTTTTTTTGGTATTTCTAAAGCCAAAAGACTATGATTTAATGCTTCTTTATTTATATTTCCAGTTTTAAACTGGGCAAATAATTCTGCTATAATCTCTTCAGTTCTCATTATTTCTTTTTGTTATATATTTAAAAAAAACAATTATTTAATATAAATAAATATATCAAAAAGAAACAATGGAAATCAACGTTTGCAAATTTCTTAAAATTGGATTACACAATTCGTGTAAAAATAAGACTACAAAAGATTCTAATTATTGCAGTTTGCATAATTACTGATTAAAAACAAGTCATGTGTTGCCGTGCTTAATATGTAAAAAAGGTACAAGAGCAAAAAATAAAAAAAATTCTAGTTGTGGTGTTTCAATTAGAATAATGGCAAGTTATTGGAAATTTAAAGATTATAATGCTGAGTGCTTAAAATTTAGACGTATTAATGTTTAACTGTATTTTAGTAAAAAAAAATCAAACTTGTGTTCTTCGGTACCATATTTTTAAAAAAGTTAGTTTTGATGTTTAACCTCTATTTTGTAATAAAATTTAAACATCCAAATTTAAAACGTTTTTACAATTCAAGTTTTAAGTCTTGGGTTATTTAGCGCCTGGGACATGCTAAATAACCAGTTAAATCGACTGAAAATTATTTGGGGTGATTTGGTTGTGAGCTAGAACCCCTACAATACATATATATGGAGTCTCACGGCTCGTATCATAGATATAGACGATTACAGAACTCGAGAAAATGAGCTTAATTAAAGAGTTTAATTCATCGTCACAAGACATATACCATTGTATAGCTCATGCTTTCTAATTCAGAAACAACTGGTATGTATGACTAAATAATTGGGTAATTATTGTTTTATATTTGGTGACGAAGAAATCGGGAAAAAAAATACATTAAAATGTTTTAAACAAGTAAAATAATTCTCGCATAATAACCTCACACTATGTTCTAATTTGGCCAAATTAACACGTGGACCAGTCAGGTGCGTCCCACGATGTTTGTTTACATATTTGAATCTGCATGCGGTAATAGCTGTACTGACGGTAAAATACTATGAAATAAGAAATGATAATGCCCCCGTCACACACGGACGTGACAGCATGAAGATCCCACTATGTCCAAAAAATAGAGATGAACGCAGCGGGAACTTGATATATTTTGAAAAAATTACATTTATCAATTTCATGCTACGTCCTAGACAGGTCCCTGCGATGTCCTCGCTGCGTTGCACACGTTCCCACTGATTTCCTTTTACGTACCTGACCAAGCGCCCACTAGGTTGCCTGTGTTTGCACACGGTCCCTGCTACGTCCAATCAGATCGAGCTAAGCTCTTGCTACGTTATCGCTGTGTCAAAGGGGATTCCCCCAGGTTGGTAATAAATACTGCGCCACTCCAGTAGAAACGCCACGGACATATAACATATCAGTTCTGTTCGCATTTGAACTCCGCGAACATGGACTATTTCTTTGTATTTTACGGACTATTTTACGAATTTTCAATTAAAACAGACGCCATTTTTTTACACCCGAAATTGGGCGCGCTACCTCGGCGAGCACTACGGGTACCTATGGAGTCTAACAACACGCGTACAGTGTTTCATACCGTAGATTATGTAAAAACTAATACTTTACCGGACGAAATAACGTCCCATTATGTGTCAACACGATGCAGTGTTGGTGACTGACAGGTCACCGTGACATAACTTGACACGTGAAATTGACATGTTGGTCAAATTGGATTTGGGATTACTGTCTGCTGCTAGAGGTCCATGATCAAGGTATTTGTTTTATCATTAAAATGTGTTTGTTAATAAACATTACACACCACTTTTAGATCGTACATATTTAGACATAAGCCAAATATAGTGCCTAAAAAAGTGGCGTATACTGTATAATAGAAAGTTTATATTGTTCGTGTACTCCGATCTTTCCAGTAACTGGATGTACTGTAAACTGTAGAACGTTTCGTGGAATAAAACAATTACTAGTAGAAATGCTATCAATGTCCCCCGCACCCCCGCCCACCCAAGTACGGTTGATGTGGGGAGGATGGGGGTGGGTAAATGGAGCTTGAATACCGAAAACAAGGAGGGGGTAAGGAAACTAGAAACTCCCTCCACCCCCACCCCTCAGATTCATGAATGTAAATTGTTAGCGTTGTCTCTTTATCGTTATGTTATCCCCATTTTCTCGCACATTCGTGAATACATACTCGATACAACTACCATCGAAATAATGTAAACAGCCATTGACATGTCAGATTAGTATTTATGTGCAGTAACATAGATCTACATACACATATGTGTACATATATATCCATGACAGTTAGTAGAGTTTTGAGTTTTCCTTCATAAATATGTTACATTATGTATAACAAAGGATAAACTCTGTCTGTTTGATCATTGACATTGGATTGATGTTGTTTTTCAGAGAGGCCTCAAATGTGAATCGTGCCCTTGAGCAATTCTAAGTATATTGATACTGACGACTTCAGAATGTCAAGCCGAGTTAAATGCCATTGGATCATTTTGAGGTGGGAGCCCTTTTAAAAAATGTTTACACTTGTGTAGTTCTTTAAATGGAGCTTGTGTTATGCTTGCACGGTGCTGTTCAAAGTTACAGTAAAAAATGTTTTCGGTGATAATGCAGCGTGATTGTCATATGAGCTCGTGTAAACTACATGTACTGGATACATGCGAAAACAAGTTGTGTTAAAGGGACACTAGGCAATCTTTTTTTTTTTTTAAACTTCTGGAGTTTCGGTCAATTTTTCTGCATAATTTGCATTAGGGATCATTAATAGTATTTATTAGAATAGTTCATAACTGTTGATAACAGTGCACCTATAATATAGTTAAGTATTTGATAGAACAACGAAGACAAAATGAAACACTTTTATTTAATTTTTTATGCAAGCAGGTTTAAATTTAAAATGTTACCAGGTTAACAAATGGAGATGCTAATGTTAATGCTTGATAAATACTTCAAGAGTGCCGTGTGTCCCTTTAACATGAACTAATTACAATATTATTATGGTCTATGTGATGGGTCCCCAATTTATTAAAGGGACACAGAGCAAATTTTTCAATCTTATGTCTGTTTTACACATTTTCACATCAGAACAGACCACACATCTACAAAAGTGTCTTCTCAACTGCCCTATTTAATCGTGTTTTATTACTAAAACTAGCAGCATCACCAGGTTTTGAGATAAAAAATAAATAGTTGTATATTAATGTTTTCTCCCCATGTAAAATGACCTTACTAAGTCATTAAAGTAAAATATTCTATCAACAAAACGTGTAAAATTTAACAATTTTAGATTTTTGGCAAGAGTTGTATTTTATTCCCCTTCTGGTAAAAATGGCTTATAGAGCATTGAACCATCTGTCAGATTTAACTTTCCTTATAATAGATTCTTGCTGTAGTACTGTTGGGTGAAAAATACATTAAAATTGTTCTGTAATCATGTCAGGTCAATCATATACTCGTATGATACACACTATAATATGTATTGACCCTTTATTTGATGTGCCATTTACTCAGTTTTGGTCAAGGGACGTTTATAGCATATCGGCTTTGAATCCAGTGAACACGGATTCAAGTCTTACTGGCGCTACTGGTTTACTTCGATGTATCCTGCTAGCCCATTGTGTCAAACTGTCCCATTCCCCTTAACATGCCCTAGCTCCCCCTAGCAACACCTGATTCAAATTGAATACTGTACGCGACTTATTTTTACTTTTTATTTTCTTTCAGGCTGCACGTCATGTGGAAGAAGACTCCATGTACACCACTGGCCAGAGTCAATGCTGAAGTTTATGTTCGCTTAATTATTTGCTTAATAAAGTATACATATGAACTAAAATATTGTCTTTATAAATATGTCTTCCACCACAAAGTGGTAGGTGAGACAGATTATATTTGGCTTTTCCGTTCGTCCGTCACACATCTTGTCTGCGCTATTTGTTGGATTTTTACGAAACTTTGTAAGAAGCATCAGTATGTGCATATCAAATATTGAAGGTCAAATGCGCCGTGACCCAATAATGATCATGAAAACCCTTGTCTGCACTGTGCACTTCCCCAGAAGCAAATCTCATCAAAATTCATGGTTTGAGTGCATTTGGTGAGAGAATGATGCCTTTTGATTGTGATGTCATTAGGTCAAAGATCATTGTCACCGTAACATGATAATGTAAAATGTTGTAAACTGTAAGTCAAATATCATGAACTTAATGGATGGATTGCTTCTGGCGAGAGGGTGGTCCTTTTGATTGTGAGTGGGTCAACGGTCAAGGTCACAGACCGGATAATGTCCGTAATGAAACTCTTTTTTACTTTCTCTAAAGCTAATTTCATAAAACGTCATACTTTGACTGCCTTTGGTGAATAATCCCTGTTTATTTTGAAGTCAGTAGTTGAAAGGTCCGTTACCATGACCGGAAAATGAAAAGTCTTGTCCACACAGTTTTTCCTTTTACCTAAAACAAATTTCATAAAACTTCATTGGTGGACAGTGGAAAGAGGATGATCCGTTTGATTTTTAGGTCAAAAGTCAAGTTCCTGCTGACATCCATTATCAAACATTTATAAACAAGGATAAGGCCGGGTAGAAAAATACCTGTGTTTCTGGTTACCCGACCGTCCCTATTTTTTTGGCGCAGCCCTACAATTTTTTATCATAAAAAAAAATAAAAAATAAAAAATAAATGATTTTCGTGTTATTTGTTGAAAACAAACATGTTTTAAGTATTCTTGAATTAAAACTTAATTAAGCCCCTAGCAAAGATGCTATATATATATATTAAAATAGAATCCGATTAGTTTTGACATCCATGAAAAAAAAAAGAAAAGAAAAAAAATACCTACATAACTACCCTAATTGTTTCAACCGAGTAACCAGAAACACAGGTATTTTTCTATCTGGCCTAAGCATATGGTACAACACACATGTTATAATATAACTATATATGCCCTATAAAGATAACAGACCCGCACTTTTCGGATTCACGCGTACAGTGTTTCACAACACCACAAACCATTGACACAATTTCATGTCCACATATTTATGTTATGCAATCTTCGAGTTTACACAAAATCATGTTTGTTACTGACAGTAGCATGTCTGTTACTCGTCAGTCATTTACTCGAGTCGCCCCCTCAGTTTCAAACGAACAGTTAAAAGAATATACTTCTTTCTGCCTGTTAAACTTATATTAGTTTATCGCTTTTTCTGATTTCGAAAATTAACTCTGCAACGTATCATGATTTCATTTTCCGATATACCGTTGCAACATTGTAAAATAAAGCGGCACTCTGACATTAACCCAAAGCATGTATAGATCAAAAATTTAGTGTAAAATACATAGACACATACGGGGCGGGGGGATGAAAGAACTTGCCTCCGTTTTTTTTTTATATTTTACATATCTACAGAGGAAAATGTATTTACGCGTACATGCTTTTTTCTGTTCTAAAATGATGAAATAAATCGAATTTGATTAAAACTGCGCATTCGCAGCTATATACAACTTAATCAATACGGTATAGAGGGTGGTGGGGGTGGCATGAAGGGCGGGGTTGCAGGGATACTACCGTAATGGTGTCCTTGAAAAAAACTGCGAACATTCTACTCTAATAATTCATTAAATACAGAACAATGTTGAAATCAATATATCTCTTAAAAAGGATTTCACAATTTCATGGTTTTATATCCCGCGTGTACATTAACTTCGAAAGGCGATTGTTCATATTTTAGCGAACACGGTGTACTTTGTTAATTTTGGGGGGAAAAAGTACTTTTTTCTGATTGACTTTAAATTTTGGTTTTTAATAGTAGACATGTCAATGAACACTTTCAAGAAAAATTCATTCTCGTTGTTAAAACTTCATTTTTTTGCAATTTTTTCGGATTCAGAAAATTAGCACTGCAATATATATTTTCACCATCCTCATTTCCTTTCCCGACGTACCGTTGCAATTTGGTTTGTTAAAACCTATTCCGAGCGCTCCGGCATAAACCAAAAGCATGTATAGATCAGAAATTTAATCTGGAATGCATGGATACATACATTTGAAATATATGTATTGAAATAATGGAATTATTTCATTTTTTGTGTACCCAGTCGCGTCTGTAAATGTATATGCGTTATGCCGTCTTTGAGTCCGTGGGTCATGTTAGTTAATTTTAGGGGGGAAAAAGTACTTGTCTCCGATTTCATTAAAATTTTGCATATGGACAGAGGAAAGATTTATCTATGCGTACATGCATTTGTTTTTATTCTCGCTTCTAAAATGACGAAATAAATCGATTTTGATTTAAAAGCGCATTGTTGGCAATTTAAACCTTAAAACAACCTAAATTCATCCCTTGGAAAAATACCTTTCACTATTAATGGGAATTCCACGAAGTGTACACCAATTATGTTCGAACAATGTAGTTTGTGAATATTATTACTTTAACAGCGATCTGTGATTGTGTTTTGTCTTAATCACAGTTTATAGATAAGAGGTGTATAAATCTGACCAGTGAACATTTTCCCAATAATGTCATTTTGTTATCGATTTTATCACGTGACCTTGTTTGATAAATATTCCTACGCCATAGGGCTGGCGTTCCTACTGCTCAGTGACAACTCAGTGAGAACTCCATCCATTTTTCCCGTCTGCGCTACGCTTGTAGTACGGCAACTGAGTCACTACGAGGTGTTGGTTTCGTCTATAACGGGTCAATGCCGTCGTTACTACGTCTTTACGATGTCCTTGCTGCGTGTTGCTCATAACGTGGAGCAGCTACTCTCATTTTGAACATGTCCAAAGTGCGCGTAGAGTTTCCAAGACCATGGAGACCATGCTAGGTCCTTAAAGGTTTCTGCTGGGTTCCTTAAACGTTGTTGGATTTCTTACTGCGTCCAAGCAATTTTTTCAGCACGCAGTGGGAACATGATGCTACTACGTCAGAGTGTGACGGGGGTTTTAGCAATTTTTCGGCGTAAATGCGATTTTAAAGCGCGCTTCATGGAATTTTCCATTTACTACCCGCATTTAAACGCGCATAAATAAATACGAATCCATTCTTAAATATATATACGGTAGAAGCAGATCTCGATAAATGGTTGAGCACCCAATATATACACACGGGACACATCTGTTAAACACTGCAAAATAACAGAATCAAACGGGGTGACCACCCTTTACTATATCCGGGACAAGCATCTCTAACTAGACGTCGTTGCAACCTTACACAAAGCAACGTGCGAAATCCACAAAAATAAAATAAATATTTTCGCGTATGTGAACAAGAACTATCACTGAAAAGGCCATAATTCTGTAATATATTAGGCAATATTATTTCAACAATGGGTGATGTAGAGGAACATAATGCCATCATATGTTATGTGTATATGAAGTTTGGGAACAACCCATTCAACGCTGTTTGAGGAATTCAAGTAATAAAAATGTGCTACGCGACGCGATGGGACGCGACGCGACGGGACATAAAAGTGTTACATGACTGGACGTTACGGGCAAAGTGATTCCTATATAGCCCCCACTTCACTTTATGAAAGCGGAGGTATAATAAATTAAGGTTACCATGGAAACGATTTGGTAATCGATACAGTTTGAACTGTAGCTGACTCTTAGCTCCTTGACGTATTGTGTACTATAATCTCGTCCCTGTATCGCTATCCCTTTACAGACTTAGGGATATCAAGGCGTGCCTGTAAAACATTCCATTCAGACATATATGGAGATTCTGACACTGTATTTACATTATGTAAAACTCCCGAGCAGTTTCGTAACCACGTGATCACACAAGTGACCTCTTTATATATCACGGAGGTCATTTTGCGGTTGGATTGTTATGAACTGTTTGGGAGTTTGACGTTTTGTCTTGTACATAGCCAAACTCTTTTTCATTATAGTTTGAAGACTATTAAGGCATGCAGATAGCTTTACATTCTCCAGTGTTCCCGCTAATGATTGAATGTTTCTGTAAATGATCGGATAGAACATTTTAAGAACCTCGAGAAAATGTGTCACAAGTGCAACATTTGAATGAATTTCACTTCATTGCATCTCCAATGACTATAGAAAAATCCTTATTAATACATACAAAGCTGGTATTTATTTAATATAAACAATTTCATACATTTGACAACATTGGTGTTGACGCTTTCGTATTGTAACAATGTAAAAACCATGAAAAAGTGTCAATACATGTACAAAAAATACAGGTATAGACAAACATAATCTTCTTAACAACAATCTCCTTCAGTTCTTCATTAAAAAAAGAAAGAAGAAGCCAGCGTGACTAAATGGAATAACACGTTAGACGCGGAATTCAATAGATATCACGAGCTGGTAGCTCACTAGCTTTCGTGAGTCCATGGGGAAAACTTTTAATAACTTAGGAGTCTTGACCGTGAAATGGGGATATAAATCACGTGGTCCCGGTTATCTGTCAGCTTCTATCCTTCGAATTCAGTATATTTTGCCAGCTCTCTTACCTACCTCTGAACTATCGGGGGCACACGGTTGGAAATCGATTATTCACCAGTTAGCTGTACCCGGTTACCTTTGATATAATTTTTATTCTAATCTATTGATATTATATTATGTTCCTTAGATAAAAGAAATACTAGAAAAAAATACCAAAATATAACACACGTATACAATTATTATTTTCACTATTAAAGTGCTATATATGGAGAAACAAAAAACAGCATAAAATGAAATAAAATGTATCTACTTCAATCCATTGCTCGGGGTTGTTGTACTTCGCAACCCATCCACCAGTTTCGTTCCACGTATCTGTTCTGTTCAACCGCGCAAATAATGCTCTTAACGTTTCTCCGGCGTAGGAGGTAGCCTTAATGGATCCATCTGGAACGCCATTTGGACCCGAGACTATGTATTCGTCCGTGCAACCAACTGCAATAGTATAAATGTAATTAGTTCTATATTCTGCAGTTACATAAATCTGCAGTACATTTAAGGCGGACCGCTGATTCAAAAATGAGAAAAAATGGTCCAATAGAACCACAGCAATCAAACACATCGTAGGTCCGCACTGCATCATAAACCGAAATATGAGCATATTTAAAATGTCAAGGAAAACGACAATACCTGACATGTTGGTTGGTTGGTTGGTTGGTTGGTTGGTTGGTTGGTTGGTTGGTTGGTTGGTTGGTTGATTGATTGATTGATTGATTGATTGATTGATTGATTGATTGATTGATTGATTGATTGATTGATTGATTGATTGATTGATTGTGAGTGAGTGAGTGAGTGAGTGTCTGAGTGAGTGAGTGATTGAGAGATTGAATGATTGAGTGATTGAGTGAGTCAGTGAGTTAGTCAGTCAGTGAGTCAGTCAGCGAGTCAGTCAGTCAGTGTGTGTGTGTGTGTGTGTGTGTGTGCGCGTGTGCGTGTGCGTGTCTGTGTGTGTGCGCGCGCGCGTGTGTGCGTGTGCGTGTGCGTGTGTGTGTGTGTGTGTGTGTGTAGTAGTAGTTGTAGTAGTATCAGCAGTAGTTAGACATGTCAGTCACAATTAATTTACATTGAATAGCAGACACCTGTCGAAAGCTTCAGTTAAACGTTAACAAATCAGAAGTTATTTATTACCTATCGATTTTCAAAAAAGCTGCTATACATAGACATGTTTAGACATGTGTGCGCATCTTTATACATTACGAGTATGAACACATACAGACTTTTTATCGATCGGTCAAAATGTCCCTCTACCGAGCCAATATGACGATATAGACTATATAACGAATTTAGACATTTTCCGATGTACCTTTATTAGAATAATTTCATTTCTGTGTTCAAAATACAAGAATCCGAAAAAAATTGATGCACTTTATATATTCAACATATAAATTCACCGTACTGTGGAGCACAACTTACCTTCATCTTAATGTTGAACTGTTTTCTTTCCTCATAAAATATTGTCTTGTCTATTTAAGAAGTTTTTTGTAGATGTAAAAATGTGTTATCTAAAGACACATTTCTACAATAATTCATACAAAGAAACGTACGCTATTTCATGGTTAATACATTAAAGTATCGTTTAAACATAATTGATATACCGCTGTGCTAATTCGTGTATGCGCGAAACTAATCGTTTAACCCTTAAAGAGATAATGATATTTCTTGACGAACAATATTTTGTCTGTGATTACAGTGTCTTTTTCTCCCTGTTATAAATTTCCTTTATTATTGTGAAAAAAAACGCATTATGACCAGTGACATAATTGTAGCTGAATATGTAATCTTTCAGATATTATAAAATTCAAAACTATCCGATAATTATTAATAAAGTTATACTAGTTTTAAATCACGAATACTCTCTCTCTCTCTCTCTCTCTCTCTCTCTCTCTCTCTCGTATACAGATACAATGAAGTTCATATACAACATGTGTTTAATATACTGGTGTATACATTGCGCTTAATGGCCTGCCGAAACTTTATTGAAGATTTTTTATTCTGATAAAACTGGGAAATTTTAGAAATACGCTCGTTCAGAAATTCGTATTTCTGTTCATTCTATTCTAAAAATAATACTATTAAGATTTCCCAACACCTTGAAACATGTCTGTTCTTGTCATGTCCTAAAAATAGAAAAACAGTTTGCCGCCGCCAGAAGCAAATATATTTCACAACTATTTCATCATCTGATGACGTCATTCTGCGTATATGCGGTCATGATGCCCAAGGGGCCATGTACTACTTTAATATAAACAAATATTGTCAGTATATTTACAAATAAAGAATGATATGGTAAACGTGTCGATGAAAGAATTGAATTGAATTGAATGTTGTTTAACGGCTCATCAACACAGTATAGCTTATTTAGAGCCGCCCAGAGAGAGGGGAAGGATACATAGGATTCCTGGGACCGTGCCCTGCTCTTATTATCAAATCGATTCCTATGGTTCTTTAACGTGCTCGGAGGATAGACCGATACACGGGACCGCCCGGTTTACGAGAAAGTCATCTATACAATTCGAAAGAAATATAGTGATGTATCTGTGTTCGTTCTGTAAACTCCTTTTGGTAGAGTATCGAAACGGTAGTCGCTATTTCCTTTCCATATGGCGATTTCATCAGTCAAATTGTCTGATGAGAGTAGCGAAAATCGCCATAGCTAATTAAAAAATACATGTATCAATAAGATTATATAAACAAGATTAATGTTTTTAATAACAAAACAGTTATTTACAATTAACGACAAATCGTGTAACAACTTCGATTACGTAATATTGTTTAATAATATTTAGTAATCGATTTTTATAGTGCGTTATTCCGGAAAATAATATTTGTTATATCATATTACAATGACGGTTTCATGCAATATTACATTACTATTATTTTAACGATAAAATACATTCACACTCTTGCGAATAAACAGTTACATCGTGGCATATATCGACACTACACTGACTAGTATTTGTTACTTAATACCCCCGTGTGGTTGCCGGGGTAGAATACAACCACTGCAAACACACCGTCACATGCAGAGGGGTAGGACCCCCCCCCCCCCCCCCATTCATATTCATTTTGTCATTTTTTGTTCATGCTCATAAAAGGTCTTCATCATGACCCCTGCATTGTTTCAGGTGCCATCTCGCTCACATCACTAAGAGCAGTGGCAGAAAAACAATAAACGTGGCTCCAGCGTAAATGGAGTTTTTACGATAGAATTTGCAGCAACTCTGCAGTTCAGGGTGAGAAGGTTCTAGGCCCATTTTCCATATTTTATCTCGATGTACATGGAAGATGATGTACATTGAAGATGAGCCTGGCATGTTCATGCCTGTTAGGCGCCATATAACCTGTAATGTGTTGGTGCGACTTAAAACCCCAATTCAATTCAATTCAATTGTTACTTACTTCCCAGAATAAACAATGCCATAAATATTGTGATGTATCTGTATTCGTTCTGTTAACTCCTTTTGGTAGAGTATCGAAACGGTAGTTCAAGTGTCATGATGCGCTTAGCACAGCATTTAAGATTGTAACAACATAATAATGAAATAATTCAAACTAAATAATATGACAGTTCTTAGTATTATCTACGGAAGCGTATAACTGTCACGAGATATTTGTCGCGATAAATCATTTCTCATTGCAAGCATATTTTCAATGTTTCTCTTCTGCAAGTGTCCTGTGTGGCTCATATGTACGAAAATAAACCGCTGCCCATTTCACGAAATAGTTAATCCGGCTACAGCTAACGTTAAGGACGACAAACTCCGAGGTATTCCGCCTCCTGTCAATTCTGTATAAAGCAACATGTATTAGTAATTAGGTCACTCATGTATCAGACCAAAAGGTGATTTTAAGAACAGAACAGATCAGAACATACATGTTATTTTGACTTGTAATACAACATATTTGTATAATTTATATATAAAGTAAATAAAATGCGTATTACATTTCAAGTTGAGAATGAACTATTCTATATAAATTATGAACATATTTATTACATTTATAGTTCAGATGAACAACATAATACAATAATGGTTATGTCTATGAAATGGCACTGAGAGTTCATAACATTAGTACTTGTTCATGTTTATTGCTAACTTCTGTTCGATTAAATGTATAGTACTTGGGTTATCCCATATATTTGTAAAACCGTTTTTACCAAAATACTTCTTTAAAACATAAATATATATATTATTTTCTCCTCTGTTAGAATCATATAATGATTGTTTATATACTTACACGACTTAAAATAATGTTTACAGTATTCAACAATTTAAACAATTTAAACAAATATTTAACAATACGCCGCATATAGCGAGAACTATATCAATGATATCCACCAAATTGTTCATAAACAAAAACAAAACATGTACATGTAGTTGGTATAATATTCCTTTTTGATCTGCACCAGAAAAGTGTGTGTTGAATAACAATTTATCTGCTTTAGAATAAAATTGTTTGTTCAAGAAGCTATAGATGATTTGTTAATAAGTGGATTTATTGTCAAATGTGAGGAAATTTCACATGTTGTCAATCCATTAACTGTATCAATTCAAAATGGTGGGACGAAAAAATTGATTTTGGATTTAAGACGTGTAAAAAAACATCTTTGGAAACAGTCCTAAATCTAAGAATTGTTCTTAATTATTTTGAGAAAAATTGTTTTCTGGTCAAATTTGATATTCTTCCAGCATACCATTTTATATCTATATTTCCACTTCATACGAATTTCTTGGTTATTCATGGGTAGATTCGCAGGGGATAAAAACGTTTTATAAGTTTTTGGTGCTCCCTTTTGGTCTTAGGTCTGCGCCTTACATATTCAGTAAAGTAACACGTCCCCTACTTGCTAAGTCGAGGGGTGAAGGAAAAAAAGGAAGTGATGTTTTTAGATGATGGGTTCGGTTGTAATAACAATTGTGAAAGTTGTTTGTATATGGCTATGTCTAACAAAACATATTTGATCTGCTCTGGTTTTGTACCAAAAGCAGAAAAGTCTTTCTGGATACCAGTGCAAATATTATATTTTTTTAGGAGCAATTCTTGATGCGGAGACATATGTTTACATATTCCTGAAAGGCGTATAGGTAAAGTTTACAATACGTTGTGTACTATTGAAAAAAAGTGTTAAAAACACAGAAGGGTTCATGTCAAGACAGCAGTTAGTTTCGTTGGTCAGATTATTTCTATGTCAATTGTGCTTGGAAATATATGTCAGATTATGACGATACATTAGTATGGAAATAAGTTTGTTCATGGACATCTTATATGAAGTTTAGTGACGAGAGCATTGATCAGTCGGCTTTTTGGAGAATTGATTTAGATAAAATGAATGTTAAAAATGTCAATGTAATAGAATCGTTCTCTAAAAAGAAATATAAAAAGATCGGACAGAGAAAGTAGCATTCAAGGAGGACAGTCAACCACAAAACACAGAAACAAACACGCAAACAGACAAACAAGAAGGCAAAAGCAATAATAAATGCAACGACATCACAAACACAAAAGAGTTGACAATAGGGCTACCGCCTTGGAACGGTAACGGTCAGTGGCAAAGTAGGCCACTTGGGGTTTAAACCGGTTCTAGGGTGCACCAAACCTCACACTTACCCTACTGTCATCCTATTAAAACAGGACAGTGTAAATAAAGAAATCCCCGCCATGCTTTAAAATTGTTTATAGCGATGCCAGTTGTTCAGGCTATTCGGGGTTTGAAGTGACAACTATTAACGGGGTTGCCCATGGTATGTGTAACAGCTGTTTATAAAATACTGATTTCATTAGTCCATATGCTCGGTGGCAACAAAATGAAATGGTTTACCGATAGTCAGGCTGTTAGTATAATAGTTAAGAAAGGTTCAATGAAAGGTGATTTACAAGAAATTGCCCTGGAAAACTTCTCATTTTGTGTTGAGAAGTCTATTGGTCATGATGTGGAATGGATTCCACGGGAGTTGAACGAAAAGGCTGATTATTTGTCTAAGATTATTGACAAAGATGATTGAGGAATTTCTTTTGAAATGTTAGAAAGCATCAAGTGTAAGTGGGGACTGCTAGATTTAGATTGGTTTGCGTCAAGTCATAATGCAAAATTGTCCGTATTTTATTCCAGGTAATGGAATGAAAGATGTATAGGGGTTGATGAATTTGCAGAGAATTGGGGTGATAAATATGGTTTATTTGTACCACAAGTTGTACTTATTTCAAGAGTATTAAGGAAAATGAAAACGGATCAGGCTAAAGGTGTTTTTTTATTATACCTTTATGGGAATCTGGTAAATGTTGGCGATACATTTATTGAAAATGTCATAGATTGGTTTGATTTACCAACTGAGAAAGAGTGTTTTGTTGCATGTTAAAATGGGGTCGGAATTTGTGGTAATAAAAACTTGCATTTTAGAATGTAAGCTTTAAGATTACAATATTAAAGGGATCGAATAGATTACAGGATATATGTGTGACAGCCTTTATAACTGGCTAGATAGATGAAATGTTGACTGTCTTGGCTGACAATCCATGATAATATGTGGGGTATATATAGAATTTCGATTGTAGTATGCATATAAAGAAATGCTTTGAAATATTATAGGTTTGGCAGCCTTTAAAAAAGTCTTGAAAGATTTTAACATTAACAATAGAAAATAATTTAAATTAAGTTGAGGACTTTAATATTCGTAATCTTTGTATAACTAAAATGTTACTCAATCAGATTTACCGTTACCATAAACTTCGCAATACATTTACAAAATTGTATTATCGTAACCCTGATCTTCTTTCCAAATATAAAAGTAAGTTAAGGACTCTTCTGCGACAAGGACTATCACAACCTGACTTCTATGGTAATGTGATTTATAAACTTCGTAAGATTCTTGGTCATGATCACTTTCATACTATCTTTGTTAAACTTGTTAAAAAGTTTATCAAAAGAGGTTACGACCCTATCATTTTGCAACGTACTGCATGCTTGGTGGTGGACCCTTTTCAAGTTCGCCACTATGCTTTCCTCTTTAACTGTACGATGACCGGACAGGCTGTGGACCCTATGATGACGCCTACCTAAAGCCCATTGGGACGGTGGCGTTTGATGGCCCTTAATGGTTTATTCTGTTACTGCTCTGGCTTCTGCCAAGTCATTGAGTACCTTCATTGTGGCTTTCTAGGGTATTGTTTTTTTGTATTATACTTACATGAGCATATTTGTGTTTTACTTATATTACCTATTGATGCTGCCTTGTTAGAGATTAGATCATGGCGGGGATTTCTTTATTTACACTGTCATGTTGTAATGGGATGACAGTAGGGTAAGTGTGAGGTTTGGTGCACCCTAGAACCGGTTTAAACACCCAGTGGCCTACTTTGCCACTGACCGTTCCAAGGCGGTAGCCCTATTGTCAACCCTTTTGTGTTTGTGATGTCGTTTGCATTTATTATTGCGTTTGCCTTCTTGTTTGTCTGTTTGCGACTTTGTTTCTGTGTTTTGTGGTTGACTGTCCTCCTTGAAGGCTACTTTCGCTGTCCGATCTTTTTATATTTCTTTGTCTATTTATGCGACAATGTCATTAAATGAAAGAATGTAATGCATTTATAAAAAGCAAATTATGATTGTCGTGCATGGTGGGTTTGGTGACCGTATGGTTGTAAAATAGTTATTGTTATATTCCAGTAGCATGATCTCTAATTGATGTATTATCTATCAATTGTGTACTGCTTGCTTGGGTATTTTGTGATGGTTTCATCAATATATTTAACCAGTTTAAGTTCATATTTAACCCTCAACCCGCTAAGCACGACCATAATTTTGCGAGTAACTAGCATGCTGATCAGGATTTACAATGTCCGGCTGCTGGTCAGTCATTTTCCCCAAAACACACCTTTGTCACATAAATGGAATTGTCTTTAAATTCAAATAAAAAACAGTCCATTATATATATGTAGGGGGTTAAGGGTTAATACAAGTATGCAGCATGGGACTAGATGATCATCAGTTTGATTAATGATATGATCTTAAAGGATGCATACAGCCAAACGCTTATTGAGAGTTTTGGAAAAACTTTGAGACAGGTTAAAGAATTATCAAACAAATGATAAACAAAGAAAATATGACCTAGGCCTTGAGCCAGGACCCAACATGTTCGATATTGTTACCAACTCAAGGGACAAATTCTACCATCACTTTTTGAAAAGAACAATGTATGTAGATTATATTTTTCCAAAATATCAATCTTTGAAGAGGTAAATTATATAAAAAAAAATCGAACATTAATGGATTGTATTTGTAGCGCTTTCATATAATTGCTTGATGTTAATTTTTTCCATGCTTATGTGAATAATTACTGAGGTATTTGTAAACGATGCAATTAAGTTTACAATTCATTTAGTTATATAAAGAGCAAATAAGCTCTGTTTAGCCTTGAATTCGGTTTAAAATCAGCGTGCACTGCCAAATATGCAACTAGGTCTTGAACATTTACTTCTTTTTGGATGGGATAACAAATCAGCGTTTTCCAAAACTGTTCGGTGTATGCATTTCAACTGTCAAAGGTTAGTCAGTTTAGGGGGAAATTAAAATGTCGCGTCCATAGTTCCATTGGTAGCGATTAAACATAATGAATAAATTGACAAAACATATTAAAACTTTTAGTATTGCTGTTTCGGGGCAAATTAATGATTTTTAGAAATCAAAAATCTCTGACGCTTTTTAATTAAAACAATGTATATCAACATTTGTGAAGGCCTGACAATGTCCAGTTAATGCAGAATTCACATTCGGTGTAACCGTTTGAAAATGGTATGTAGCCAGTTTCAACGGTAAGCATATGAAGAAATATTCTTGAGGTCCTTAACTTATTTTGAGGAGTAAAATAACACGCCACTCTGCGATTCCTTCATTTTTTCGTGTTCTCTTCCTCATACATGTTAGTTACGTTATTGCCTCACCTGAGTGAGTGCTTCAGAATTTCCAACTAGTTAATAACCTAACCAGTAGAGCGCTAAAATAGCGATGGTGCGTTGTCCGTCAAATTAAAAGCTGCAAACTTGATGATATAAAATTAATAAGTATATCTTTAATCATCCAACCATAATTTACATGAACATATTAGTAACGCTACACTCACTTACATTGCATTCAGC